>JAIPRL010007646.1:0-22794 GCA_025469235.1 Pemphigus obesinymphae
CATATTGTTATAAAAGTATTACATTTACACATTACGAATATTCCGAAAATTAAAAATATTAATGATTTTTGGTAGGTAGATAAATAGCATATTAAACAAGTAAATTATGTTATGAATAAATAATATTGTATTTGAATTTCGTTTTTAACTGATTCTATAAGTCAAATTGATATAAAATAATAGCAACATTGTACGATGCTGATAAGTTGATAACTGATAAAAATAATATATGATAAGAGGCGCTGTCTCTAGACGCTCGTTATAAGGCACAATATCGAATATATATAGCCTATATTTTTACTACTATATTTGTTTTATTCTTGATTGAAACTGAGTGGTCCTTCGATCTCTTCATCCTTAGGTGTAAACAAATACATTTCCAAGATCCTTGACTTTTTGAGAAATTAAAAATAATTATGGTTTTTATATTTATTTTAAGGCACTTCAATATATAGGTTTTTATTTTATAGTATCTTCCATAAATTTGAAGTTAGTATGATATTGTATACTCATAAACCTTGAAAGTAGCGTAAGTCGATTGCGTGGGTGCCCTTAGGCACTGTCGGTGATTCTTATGTGACCGATCGCCTACGATACGCCCATACGTGGCTCTAAGTTAGACTACAATAACATGGGAATAAGTAAAATAATGTGATGTTCGTACAATATGTTGAAAAGGGTAAGCACTATCAGCAGCGTCCCACTCTATTTAGTGAAATTGGTTGCAGATAGACAATCAGTACAGCGATTGCTTAAACAAATGCGCATAGAGGGAAGTCTTGAGAAATGTGTCAGTAGTTATTTTACCCGTCCGCGGTCTTCCTCAAGTGGTCTGCTTTCATCGAGTTTTCGGCTAATTGAATCGACCAAACGGCACCTTGATTGTCATTCGCTGGTTGGCTGGGTACGCTGCTGCTCTGGGCCATTGAGGTTTCATAAAAAAAAGTCGTTGACAAGAAGGAGATTTACTATTGGTTGATAACCTCTAGTTAGCCTTGGAGTTGGCTGCTGGGCTTGTACGTTGAATTTCGCCGTTGGATCGCTGGATCGCAGCTGGCTGACTGGACAACTTGTAGAATGACTGGCTAGCTGGTCTGTTGGAAGTTTAATGGCGGATAACAAGTAGGTATGCCATTTTTGATGGTTGGTATGACTTTTCTGGTGTTTGGTTTCAGATGATTAGATATAAGTGACTCACATATATTACTATGGGTTTGATGTAATGACTTTTCAGGGGATAAAATGTTTATGGCTGTCACATTTCCCGTACTACGGGAAACCCATTACATAACAGTGACTAACGATTAAAATTAAACTTTATAAAGTATAGATATAATTTTTGATTTAACACGGAACTATAGTAAACTAGTAGTTTCAAAGATATGTTTATTTTTATTCTTATTTTTACTGTGAGTAACATTTTAGTAGGCTTAATCAAATAGGTGTTTTTTTTACCAATTTTATCATTTTACGGTAGCAAAATTGATCAAGAAAGTACTTTTTTTTACAAGAAAAAAAAGTGTTGTGACTCGTGGTAGTTGGTGATAATAGCCAAACACTATATAGTGTATATGATACTATGGTACAGTTACTACATGGTAGATCCTGGCCCATAGTATTATCATTTTACTCCTTAATTGATTATAATCATTTTAAATAAAATTTTTCATCACCCTTATAAATGTGTACCAGAATTACTGTTGGAACATAAAAATGTGCATCAGTACGCCTAGCCGGTGCTGTTAGATTAAATACACTATGAATGTCCTTTGGCCATTTGTACTTATACAATTTATACACGTATGTACTGTAACTCCGTCTGGGTAAATGTAATATAAATTGATGATATATTTAGAAAATGCTCTATTATTATTATTCATTATCTTATTATTTTTAAAGCACAGTAACAACTTAAATATTATATACATATAACCGTGTTAATAGCATAGAATAAATTTATTCTGTAATCATAACAATAAATATGATATCATAGTACGATTTATAGTTACATAATTTAACTTATTCTGTGATTCATAATTATGACGACACATATACTTGGAAATCCGTATGGACATATGGTAATGTAGTATTGTATAGTATTTATATATGTATTTAGTACTGTATGCATATACATTTTCATTGCTTAAGCCTTAAAACCTCAAATTGATTCGATTTACAAAATCTTGTCATCTGTTTTAGTACCTATATCAACGATCATTTATCGATAAATACGGCAATATTGCATTTCAAATTGCAAATTTTAATTTTAATTTTACAAATCATGTGGAATCATGTGTATATATATAATATTCAAAGAATCTTATTATAGTTAGATTTTGTGGATAAAGCCTTCCATCGAAGTCCTTATATTATATCTAAACGCAAGTTTTTTGGGACGTACAAGATTCATGACAGACGTTGGCAAACCGGGCGATCAGTCCCGTGTCATTGGATTATAACGTTGGGTTGAACTGTCCTAATTTTGGGTGAAATCGCAGACAATCTAGCTCTACTTCCCATTCAGAATATGGGTAGCACCGGTAATTAGTAAAATATGAATCTTGGGGAACCTTACCGGGTAACTATAAACGTGGCCAAGTCATTTACAGAAGCAACCACCACAGTCTCTTGATTCGAAACCACTGTCGTTGCACCCACTACCTAAGCTGTTTACATAGAGCGACACTAGTAACAGTTGTTGTCGAACTCAAAAAAAGGAGCTCTTTCGTCAGATCAGGGACAGTGGATTGGATGTAATCATTTAAAAAAAGAAGGATCTAATAATACCAATTGTTTAAAAATGACCATTTTTTTTTTTTTTTTAGGAAAAATGTCTAAACAATCATTCTGCTTGTGGATTAATTGTAAATATTTTTTAAATTATTATATATCAATAAGATATTAGACAAAAAAAAAACTTTTTCAGATAATACCAAGTGTAATTGCCGCTTATTGAATTTTTATAATTATACAATATTAATATAATGTATTAATATTAAAAGCAATAATTGACAAATGTCAATTCATTTATTCTGGAAAAATATTATTATTATTATATAAAGATAAATATTAATACTGTTTATATATTTGTAGCAATATCATATATATACAAAATATCCCGGGACAAAATGTTTGTATTCTAAAATAATTCTCGAGTCGCAATGTCTATTCGTTACCTTAAATCTTAGATAATCTTAGTATTTTTAATTAAGAAACCAATTTTTATCCATTATTACAAAACTATTTGTATTCTACCGTTGTTCATTTTACGATATTATAAACATAATTCATATTATGCATCAATCTATAAAAATCCCTAAAATAAAAGCTTTTTAGACAATTTATCAAATTTAATTTTTTTAGGTTTTGATTCTACTTTTTAAGATTTTACAAAAATAATTTTGGGATATCATGTTGAAATTTTATCACTATTTACTATAATATAGCCTATAAAATATCGTAATGTCTAAAAATAATAAATAAATGTAGGGCTTTTATTTAATTTTAATATAAAGAATGTACATAGAATTTTGATTTAGATACTATAAAAGTTTGAAATAAAATATATAATAAATACAATATTTTCGAGTACAACTTTTCAAGTATTTATTTATATTTACAGCAACTCATGGTAAGTATGTTTAGAATACTATATGCAATATACATTATGTATCTATTATATATTATAAGTTGCTTAAATGGTATAATTACCTATAATGTTCTTCTAAAATATTAAATGAAAAATATTTAAAATCAAATACTTAACGTATAAGAAACAATAACGTTATATATTAATAAGATAGAAATTTTCTTCCTTCACAATGTCTAAAAATATAACTGCATAAAACTAGTCAGTAGAGCAATGATAAATTATATCTAACATAATCAGTGTATTATAATATTAAGGAACAAGATTTTATTAAAATCCAGTGCATGATTAAACTTAAAATATCTACCCTACTATAACTAAAATATATAATTCTTATAAATAGCCAACTATTGGTAATAAAACTCGAAAAAAATGAAAAAATGTTAGTACATTAAATAAATATACATATCTTCCCTCTATGAAGAACCTAAATACCCCTAACTAAAATAATATAATAGTAGTAAAGTATGCCTTGTATTTCCATTCCGTCGAATTCCATTCCATCTACAATTAAACCAGTTTTTACGGAATGAGAAAAAATCCTAAATCCTAAATCCAGATTTATAGATAATACGTGTATACGATTGTATACCGTATGTATTCACATTTTTAATTTATAAACCATTATTGCACCATAAAAGGGATATCCTCCCTCCCCAATAAATGTTTTTCGTGTATACTTATATAATATTTTGATCTCAATAAAGGTAGTAGTAAATCAGATGAATGTAGAATAAAAAATTACATAATAATGCATATCATATTCTTATGACATTCTACAAGGTGTTTTTTTTTTAAATATTATGTATTAGTACTTTAATTCCAGTTGCTATAATTTACCACAACTATCTTAAGAATATAAAAGTAATTTCTTTTTATTGTATTTAATATATTAATTATTATTTTTATTTATTGCTTTAATTACTTACTATTAATTTTTATATTATGCACATTGTCTGTGTCATAATACATAATTAAATTTAAAAAAATATTTAAATTTCTATAAGTATAAAAATAACGGGCATATGGGTTTTTCCCAATCAAATAATATTATTTTATAAGATTTCTGATGAAGTTTATGATTTCATTTATCTTACTTAAATAATAATAATATATTATTATTAACAACATTTTAATACTTAATACATAATATATTATATATTACACTTACCTATACGGCTATACATATATACTTTTTTGTGATTGTTATTCTAGATTATGACCCGACATGGTGTAAGTAGTGTTTCTCAAATAATTAATATTTGATTGAATATAAAATTATAAATAAATACCTGATTTTTATATTTCGAGTTTAATTAGAAAAAAGTATTTTGTTAATATATTTAACTATATATTTAACTTTTTTTTTTTCTTGGAATTAACCATAATATTACGAAATAGATCGTGTAATTAAATTGTTGGTCCCATATAATACAAGTAATAGATAGACGTATCATGTATTTTTTTCTAGAAATAACTTTTAGGGGAGAAGGAATCAAGTGGGAGTTCTGATATAAACAACATTATTGCTGCTAAATTTCTCAGTAGATAGTACTGTTAACATGTAATTTTTTGATTTTTCTATCCAGTAGTTTTCATAAATAAAAAATAATACTACCGATTACAACGAACATTTTTATAAATATGAAATCAACAAATCATTTATTCTTAATTACTAGATTATTGTTGATTTTTAAATTAAAAGTTTTTTTTTTTACAAAAAAAATTAGGCAATTATTCTTTTAAATATTAAACAAGATATTATAGTATCATAAGCTTGCGCACCGCAAATAGTGTTAATATTAATTTGTAGTTTGTACTGCGTAAAAATGTATACCTACATTAAGATTTTCAATAAAAAAACATCATAACGTATTCATAAGCGAGCGTTATGTTAAGACGTATCTATCCAAATTGAATTCATAGGTCATAGGGCGATAAGAGCCGGTATATAACTACCACTACAAGACATTACCACATATCGTTATTGTTGGCCATACTTACTGTATTTATTGTTAATAAATTTCATTTTGGCATAATTCGTTTCAGACTTAACATTTTCATGTTTAAGTCTATTAAAAAATGTTCAAATAATTAAAAATATTTATATTAAGTTAAAATATGTAAAATGAAAGTACCTATATAACTTTATTTTAGTAAAATTAAATTCAAGTAATAATTACACCTGTAAAATAAATTGAAATTTTTATTTTGTTATCTAATTCCTTTTCTTAAAATAACAATAAACAATCAAATTAAAAACTATTTATAAAATATTAATACTTACGTTGGGTTGCATACATGACCTATAAAAACAGTTCAACAAAGTATGTTATCGGTTTGACAAACCAACTAAAAACCATCTTTCTTGAATCAATTAAGTAGTTGACTGTTGCACGAACATTCTAAGTATAAATGGGTCAAACAATCCAAAGTTTGAAAAATTGAACTAAATTTCAAGAGTTTGGTTAGGATTCGAACTTTAGTAATAAAAAGTCGATACAAACTAAACTTGATTAAAGAGTTTGAACTTGAGTACTTGAAGTTTTGGAATGGGTTTGAGTTCACCACTGAACTTATCTAACGACCTCTTTTATAAAAGTATATAGCATAGTCAATAAAATTTGATGACCTTTTTTTTTATTTATTCAATTTCGAAATTCAGGTCGGTTTTGGGATTCAATATTAAAAGTAAAAGTTCGTTTCAAGTTTGCTCTTAAACTTCATAGTTCGGTTCAGCACCTAAATTTTAAGTTCGACCCATCTCTAATTCAAAGCATTATGTGCATTAACCAATGATAACAAAAAATTTCTAGTTATTAGAGTTTATTAATATTATAATTATTTTTCAATATTCAGTACAAAACAATTTTAAAGTAGATAAATCCCTGTAAAATCTTGGCATCAGAAAATTATTTGATTCATCTACGTAATTTTTATAATATTCTTCGTCAAAATCAGTCTGAAAATGTTGACTATGTTGAATTTACAATGGATATGATAATTTGTACGTTTGCAGTTTAATTAAATAAAAAAATAAAAAATGTAATTAAAATACTATACTAAATGCTAAATATGTTTATTATCGTCGAAATTGAAAAATATGATAAACCAATCAATCAATCCAATAAAGTTGTAGTAATTTTTAATACATTTATAAAACCAAAATTGGATCTACAATTTATCGAACGATTACACAATATTTATTTAACCTATAAAAAATAAAGATCGTTTTTGCAATATTTTATCGATCCAATTTCCAAGTTATTGATTCGATACCTAGATATTCGTCATTTTTACAACCCAGCATTAGTAACATATATTATTATTCTAAATAGGGATATATGATAATTATAACTATTTTGTTAATGTTAATCTAGCCATTGTAAAATCTGAAGTTATTTGTAAGTTATTTTTCCCAAAATAATATATATTTGATTAAATAAAAAGTTATAAATAAATGTTAAATGTATTAATTTCGTTCTTGAGTATATCAGATGAAAATTATTTGCTAATATATATGTTTAAAATTTCATATATTGGAATTTTTGAAGGTATTATGAGTTAGATCATACAATTCTTGCAAAAAGCTTGCTCAATGAAATCAGTACTATGTGGCTAACTGACACAATCAAAATGAAAAAAATATACAAAATAAATGCAAAAATATAAATTCAAAAGAAAATATGTGTGATATTTCTTAATAAAATAAAATAATAAATGAATATCAGATATATTTATGAATATAAAATTCTTTCTGACTCGCAAATAAACAATGTGATAAAACGTGTAAACGCTATCTGTCTGTAAAAAACTAATTGTATTATGCTAAAAAAGTCAGTGATAGAAAACGCAGAGGATAAGAACACATAGTGGTGGGCAGAAGAGTGTAGAAGAGAGCAGAATCGCAAGACATAATATCAAAGAAAAAAATACAGTTTAAGAAATAGTAGAAAATCAGTGAAAGGGAGATTTGGGTAGAGCAAAAAATTAAAAATTAAAAAGTTAAAAATCTAAAGCAGTAAAAAGTACAGTGAATAAAGCTAAATCAAGGAAATATGATGAGTTGTATGAGAGATTAGAAACAAAATACGAGGGGAAAATAAGTATAGAGGCTAGCTAAGGAAACAGAAAAACCATCCAGGGAATTTAGAAATTTTTAGTGTATTAAAGATCAGGATAAGAGTACGTTAACAAAGCAAATGGAAGTGATAAAGTGATTTAAAGAATATTTTAAGGGATAATTAAAAGATGAATTTCTGAGAGAGGCAATTGATCGATTCAAGGGAAATTTGGGCATGGTGGATTTAATAAAAACAGAAGAAATGTGGAACACTGTGAGAAAAATGAAAAATAAGAAATAGATGGGACCAGTAGAAGTATGAAAAGTATTAGAAAGTTTAAGCATAAAATAGCTGACAAAGTACTTTAAAAAGGTACTAGTAGAAGGAAAAATTCTAGAAGCGTGGAAGAAGAGTTGTGTAGTACAAATATAAAGGGTAAAACAGATATACAAGATTGTGGAAAAAGAAACTGTGTGTGATATTTATTGATCTAGAGAAGGTTTGTGATAAAGTTTTTAGGGAGATCTTATAGTGGGCATTAATGAAGGAACGTTTACCAATGGTGTATGTGAACATTATTGAAGATATGTATGAAGGGACGAGTAAAAGAGTGAGAAGTCTCGGTGAAGAAACTGGGAATTTTAGGGCCAGAGTGGGATTGCATCAGGGTTTGGCTTTGAATCCTTACTTATTTTCCCTGGTAATGGATGAAATAACAAAAAATATGCAGGATGATGTACCATTGTGCTTGCTGTTTGCAGATGATATAATACTGGATATTTTACCTAAAATTCCGGCGATAAAAAGTCCAGTACAAAAAGTCCAATGGAATAAAAGTCCGCGAATAAAAGTCCGCAATTAAAAGTCCATGAATCAAAGTCCAGGAAAAATTTTAAATTGTTAAATATTTATTTTAAGTATTAAAATTTTTTATTATCAAAAATCACATATATTAATTAAATTAAGAAATTAAAGGTACATAATATAGATATAAACTATAAATATAAATTTAAAATATAAAATAAAATACTAAAATATCAAAATACCATTAGAATATTATTACAAAAATAACAGATTATTATTTGTGTTAAATCAGTCTCGGGACTGAGATTAAAATTATCGTCACAATACCATGCATCTGCGTTGGTCAAAATATGCAATCCTTCGTCCATAGCAAAAATCATAACTCGTTCCCCATTCGTATCCGAGTTATCAGACAGCAAAAATTGTTTTCCATCAATTAATGCCCAATCATCTAAAAATAATATGACAGTGAAAATAACTAGATACCTACTTAATAAAAGTAAATATTGATTAATAAATGTAGAAACTATTATATTTACTTTCGATTTTTAAATCCTCTAGACTTTTAGGTTTGCAAGGATTATAATTACTGCGTTGTTTTTGTATAACACGTTTTGCAGCACTCTCTTTAAGTATATTAGGTAAAACTTCATTTATTATTCCACTCACCGCCTCAGCAAACATTTGACTAGGTTTATCACTGGATAGTTTAGCACGTTTTTTTTTTTAATTGATTTAAAAATTTTTGACATGTAAAATATTTTTATTTCCAGCATGGTTATGTTCAGTTATTAACTCTGAATTATTTATATCTTTAGTAGTTTTCATAATTGCTTCACACTTGTTTTTAGTTTTTTAAACTGCATTTCCATCGTACAATACTAGTTAGTGTATGTTTAATTGTATACGAAAAACCACAGTAAACAATTTTATTAATGTAAGTGCCTTTGGTTTTTAATTTAAAAATACCACCCATTTTTATAAAATTAAATAGGTAGGTACACAAACGATATAAAAATCAAACATAAAACAAGCGGATTGTGAACTGTTACAAAACTGTTCTCAACAACTCGTACATGCACCAATATAATATATTACACTATATATTTTATCTACCTAATTCATATAATTTATGGTCTAAAATATTAGACATACGATATTGTTTAAATTTATCCACTTTTAATCTGTGGTTGTTCCCGCGTGGCTACTGGCCGAGTATATTTGGTGTCCCGTACCACCTAGATATAGCTATTTTTCATTTTTAGGCAGAAAAAAAAACTTTTTTATATTATGTATCTATATCTATGATTTTTGATAATAAATAATTTTAATACATGAAAAAAAAATTTGACAATTTAAAATTTTCCGTATACTTTTATTTGTGAACTTTTGGTCACCCGACTTTTTTTCGCCAGACTTTTTGTCGTAGGACTTTTATCCGTACATTCATGGTACTGTTAGAAAATAGTCCTGAGGAAGTGAATGGTTGAATTAAAGAGTAGAGGGAAGTTCATAAAAGTAAAAAATTAAGGATAAGTAGGAGTAAAACACATTATATAGAGTATGATATGGTGAAAGGGAACACAGAGGAAATAGGAAAAGCTTAGAAATAAAGTATAGTGCGGATATAGTAAGAGAGGTTGAGGGGTTAAAATATTTAATGTCCGTTGTACAGAAAGATAAAGGTTTCGAAGTTGATATGATACACAGGATTAAGTTTCGATAGATGAAGTGAAGAAAAGCATCAAATCTCTAGTGTGACAAAAGAATCCCTATTGGGTTGAAAGTTAAATTTAATAAGGCAGGGTAAGATTTTCAATGAGGTATGGAACAGAATATTTAGCAGTAGATAGGAAGATAAAATAGAGAATGAGTGTGGCAGAGATGAGAATGTTTGAAGTGGATGAATGGAGTTACTAGAGAAGAAAAATAAGGAATGAGTATATATTAGCGGTAGTATAGGAGTAGCGTCGATAGTAGACAAAAAGGGGGGAGAATAGATAAAGATGGCTCGAGCACATATTAAGGAAGGAAGATACTGAGGCATTAAGATTATTAAAGGATATGTATTTTGATGGAAAGATGAGGAGAGAAAGACCAAAAAATAGGTGGGGTAATGTGATGGTGAATGATATGAGGAAAGTCGAGTTAAATGAAGAAGATGCCGGAGATATAGTTAAGTGGATATGTAGGAAAAAGGTCGCTGATCCCAAATAGTTGGAAGAGAAGGCATAAGGAGAAGATAGAAAACGCATTGGTCAATTGAAAAAAATTATAATTATTTAAAATTACTATCATTTTATCAACACTATTTAATACTTATAATAAGACTATTTATATACATTTTACGTTTACGTTTTAACTAGAAGTGACTGATTGACCATTATATACTACTCGTATATATTATACACTATAGATCGTATACTGTACTATATTTTGGTAGTGTGGAAAATTCGATTTCCGACTAAAGTCTAGAATGGGAAATTTTTCACACTTTTTCACACTACCAAAATAAGGGTTAGTATATCAATAGTATATATAATATCAAGGATACCTGAGGTAGTTTTATTGAATTTGAAAACAATAATTATATTTATAAATCAAAATATATATAGAGTAAAGTAAAATTGACCCAATATTAAATTTTCAGGTCTTAAAATCTAAAATCACACAAAAGTTACCATTTTAATAAATATTATATATTATATATTGGAAATAATCCTTTTTAAAAATTATTAGTCACATTAATTCAGTTCTAAAATACACATACAGTTACATATAATATATCCATTAAATGGATTGCATGTATTTGATATATAAATAACACTATGATTGACATTTTGATTTAATATGTATCTACAATGTGTACAGATAATATATGTCTTCGTAAGTAAACTTGAAATATTTTAAATATATAGATTGTACTTGTAAAATAATAATAAAATTGTTTAAATTTAAAACCTACAATAATTAGATATAATAGAGTTTGATGGTTTTGCTAAAATATTTAACAAGATTTTACATCATCCGGATTGAATTAAATTGTGACCTGTTTTAGTAGTTTATTACAGAATAAGTATAATTAAATTAGCATAAATTAATATTTGCGTTTTATTAGTTATCCATCCTACCATTTAGAAAACAGACTTGACACTTTTAATTGTTATTTTCGAAACAGAAAATCTACTTAGTTGTCATTAAAGTAAATATTTGTACACCAATATAAATATAATAGTAAATGTATGTCAAATAAATCATCTTGCAGTGTTGGATTAAATTATTCAACCAAACCAGCCCATAACAATTACAATATTTAGATTAGTATTTTCGTTTATACAATCAACATTTTTTAACATTCTAAGATTATATGCACTGACTATTGCAGAACTAATCGTACATATCGTAGTACTATATTACACAAGTAATCATTCTCTCTCTTTATAATATTATCTGCAGAATCTCCCAAAAGGTTAAATAGTTTTAACTAATCTTTAAGTATAAATTAAAGTAGATTTTGAGTTCGCTTTTCGATTTTGAGAAACTTTAAATAAACAGTTTATAAAGTTAATTTATTTTATATATATACATGAGTACTTGTGACTACTTATAATATTATTACATTATATACCCGAAGTCACAATATTATACATTTTTATTTTGCGTATACGTATTTCCACAATTAAGTTGTCATCTTGAGTGCGTGCCAAAAACTAACCATCAGAAATAATATAAAATCGTATATAATATATATTCCTTAGTTTATTCTTAATGACGTCACTACAAACCAGCCATATGATCGTGAGTTATTGACCACGCCAACCGAAAATTTATGCTATTGCCATCTGGCTTATATTTAATTAATTTTAATAACGAATTTTTATACCCAATGACGTTACCACAACCCGACAGATGGTCGTTAGTCATTTATCATATCTACTGTAGATTTATGCTAATGCCATCTGGCTTACATTAAATTAATATTAATAAAGAATTTTGTAATGGACTAGTAATAAGGTATTTATTTTTTAACATTTCTATTGCTTCTCTTATATTTAATTTTTTATAATTATTTACATGTTTCAAAAGTTTTACTGATTTCATAATTATTTATTTATTTATTTATACAATACGGGTTGAAACCCAAGTTAACAAGATGAATTACAAAAAGTATAGAAACAATGTTACAATATATATACATATCTTAAAAATGTAATTTAATAAAATATATGAAAAAAGAAAGAAAAAGAAATTATTAAAACAAATATTATAAACTAAAGGATAGACTAAATTATACTAATATATTAGATAATTATGGTAGTGAACTGTTAGGGTTGGTGTTCACAAGAGACAACTTCGATAAATAGGTTCATTGCGCTCGTAATTAGTGATGCGATAGAGTAAGAAAAATGTAGATTGAGTACGGGTACAACGTGAAGTATTGTACCATTCAACATATTTTGTTTATTCCCATATTTAAAAAGAGGTTTGACAATTGCTAACTTGAATTTACTTGGAAAAATTCCTTCTGGTAAACAAATATTATATATATATGAGCTATTGGGCCTGATATATATGATGCAATATTTTTTAATAGTTAATAATTTATCAAAGTCTACAGCAGTCTCATCTTTTATTTTTTATTGCATTTATTATTTCATTCATATCAATAGATTTTAAAAAGAATCATTAAATTGGTTTTCATATGAATTAGTTGTTTTCATACAGTCGTTAGAATTAAATTTTCGAGTTAATTTTGAAACTATGGTTGTGAAAAATTCATTGAACACATTAGCCGACTTTATTAGTTCAGTTTGAACATCAATAATCGACTCATCATTTTTAAATATTTTGTACATTCTTTACTTTGTAGTTTTCCGCCCCTCTGTAATTTTTTATAAGTTCCTATGTGCGTTTAGGATTATTTGATAATGAATTAAATGTATTTTTATAAAAGTTTAATTTTGCCAACCTTACAATTGAGTTAAATCTATTTCTATATTTTTATAGCAAATAATTAAAGATTTATTTAAAGGATATTTTAAACTTTAAGCAACAGTTCATTTTTACGACGTGTAGAACATAATAATCCCGCAGTCATCCATACTTTAACTTTTAAAATTTTTGATATAATTATTTTATATGTTGACACATGTCAATTATATAGAACAGTTCATCATAAAATATATTTAGAGCAATATTTATATTAAATTTATTGTAAACATTATACCACTTTTCGTCTTTAATTCTGTATTTAAGTAAATTAAAATATATAATTTTTTTAGTGTCATTTGTTGTATTCAATTATTTTAATATAGGAATTGTTATAAAAATTGGATAATAATCAGTTATATCGACTTGAAAAACACCTGTATCAGTATTATTTATTATTTCATTATCATTAAATTTTAAAAACATATGGTCAATACAAGAGTGTATTTTAATTACGTTAATTAGAGAATGAAAACCATTAGTCGATAACATATCCAGGTATTCACTATTATTTTTATCAACAATAATGTTTATATCACCCTATAATAGTGAATGATTGTTAAACGATTTGCCTGTATTAAGAATAGTATTTAATTGGGCCAAAATTGCACTTTTGATTAATAAGGGTGACCTGTAAGTACATAGTAAACTAAAAGGAACTTTGCATCAAATACCAGGAAGAGTTAGTTTAATAAAATTCGCTTCTACAATTCCATATTCATATTTTAACAAAAATTATGATACCATCATTTTAATTCCTTTAATATTATTAAATACTTCTTGCTTTTTGATATTTCTTGAATTTTCTTTAAACCTAATATTTATATTTCTTTTTGTTTGACCTACATAGTGTTTATCGCACTCCTCACATTGAATTTTATAAATACCCGATTTCAATATTTCCTCTATTTAATCCTTTGTGTATCCTAATAGTGCTTTTATATAATTATTTTTAGTTGTTACTATATTAACCCCATATATAATATTTTACGATTACAATACTGATGAATATATAAATATAAACTATACATTGAATAATAACACAAAAAATTAATGATTACAGACCAATTAAAATTTGATCTATTCTATGTCGCTACATTGGATAGTAAGTTAATTTTGATTTATGTACTTAAGATCTATAACTTATAACGCATAATTAAATTAACCTTATATATGAACTCTGTTAGCAAATTCATAGTTTTAATTCAGTTATTACTGATGTTTGATACGATATTAGTGAAAATGTCAATAAATATGTGTTATAAATGTAGTTTATATATGATGACAGTGATGAGGCTTGCAATTAAATATAGATCACAATGATGGAGAGTAGATAGAATTATAAAACAGAGTATCAGTATAGTCGAAATGGTTATATTAAAATAGATGAGTGCAAACACTAAAGGAGATAAAATAAGAAATTAGTACATATGAGGTAGAATAGGAGTCAGGAGTGGCTTTAATAAATGACAAAATAGAAAGAACAAATGAGGAAGCTGAGACATGTTTTACGGAAAGAATAGAAAAAAACAGTACGTTTAGATAAAGAAATGTATGTTGATGGTGTTGAAAGGAAAAAGGAAAGAGGATGATGAAAAATTAAGTGAAGGAGTTTAATTGTGATTATATGTGAGTGACAAGGCCTTACCAGAAGAAGGGTTCATGGGATCCGAACTTCCACTGAAATTTGTAAAGCTAGTGGCTTATAGCATCAATATCAATACTTTTAAACATAACCAATCAGTAAATGAACCATAATACTTCAAAAAATATATACTTACCTAAGTATATTGTGATTTAAAAACAACAGTAAAACTGGTGAAAAAAAAATCATATGTGAAATAATAGATATAGGTAGGCAAGCGAAAATATATTGATATAGTTATAAAAAACATCATCAAAGATAATATTATGAAAAAAATGTTTTTAAATCATTAACTTATAAACTTTCCAAAAATACGTAATCATAATTATATTTAAAAAATGTATATATACGATATACTTAACTATAGTTAAATATAATTTTCAAGGTGGTTCTCTATGACGAGTTTTATACACAAATAAAAGATCCTATTTTTGTTAATGATTGATTGGGTTGTGCATAGACTCTAAATATTCTGAAAACTGCAGGTTAGAAAACTCTAGGCGAAAACTGTTTAATTGTGCAATATTTATTCTAAATAGTTTTATTTAATTTAAAGTCATTAAATATATTAATCCACCAAATATTAAAAATTGGATATAAAATTATAAAAATATAAAATTTTGATAAGTTAATTTGTTGATAAATTCAAATCTGTTTTCAAAATTCATAAATCCGATAATCACTATATCGTGGACAAACCATAAATTCAATATGTACTAAAATTTGAAAATATATTTTGGATTTTTGGACCTCCTCCGAAAATTAAATTTGAATACAGCCTTGGTGGTCAGCGGGTGTATAAGTTAAGAGAATTGGGAGATCGGGTTAAGTGGAATTGGAGGTCTAAGATGGTCGGCCTCAAATAGTAGTGAGAACAAGCAAAAGAAAAAAAAAAGAAGGTAAAAAAAAAATTCAAAAAAGCACTTTTTTTAATTTATTAATATAACAATTAATATTGGTTGATACCCAACGTAATATTTTACGAGAAATTATAAAATATTTTAAAAATTATGTTATTTATATAAAATAAATAATATATATACTATATAGTCTCATAAATAATATATATATCATGATACATAAGAAGTGACGTACTTAATTTTTAGTTTTCCATATTATTAGAATACAAATTTAAATCAGTAAAGAAGTGGTTTGTAGAATAAAATTGTTCTTAAATTTCCAATATATTTTGATTTTGGTGCAATTTATGTAAGTATGAGTCTAAATATAACTTCACAAGTAAACTTAATGATAAGAATTTGATTGTACCACATTATTTACAGTAATAAAATTCACAATCTAGATTTTTTTTATGGAAGAAAACTTTTCACATTTACACAAAACTGTATTGAAAAATTATTGTATTTTGAAAAATCCAATTTTTCCTAGTTTATTTGCTATAGTTTCAAAAATTAATGTAAATGTCTAAATCTATTACACTTACAATGTAAGGATTAAAAAAATATGATATCTTTTACATATTTTAAAGTTCTTGTATTACGTCGAAAATTAAGAATAGATAAAACGTACTATATATTATTAAAAAACTATAATATATTTTATAATATTATATAACGTTTGATTTTAGTTGCTAGTCAATCGAGTACGTAATTTCTTCTAAATATCTTATCATGATTAATATATAATATAAATAAATGATAAATCACATATAAACATTTATATTTTTATTTATTTGTAAGCATTAAATAATAGAATATCATTATTATTCCCATCAAAAATAATAATTTATAAATTATATTGAAATTTATATTTTTAAACAATATTAGAATGTATAACTTATTAAACATTTCTTAAATCTACCTTTCTTCTAGCGAAGTAATAGGATGAAAAATAATAATTATAGTTTGAGATCTAGATTAGTAACCTATTATATGCCATTTGGAAAAACGTTGACAAAATCCTTCTTATTTCATTATCTTCAGTAGGGGCTCGTGTGAACAGGCGATAGTGCGATTGCCCCACTCTAAAATTGTACCTAACAAATTATCTATTAACAAGTTAGATGTTAATTGAAATATTAACAATTATTTATACTCATATTTTAATGTATTTTTAAAATATTATTATCAAAAATAAAAATTGTTTTCCGTTGTTATGAAAACACTACAAATTATAATTATATAATATATATATAATTTATAATTATATTTATATAATTATAAATAATCGGACGACATGCTTGTAGACTGCGAAACAATACTTAATAAGTAAACGTGTATTTATTGTGTGTTCGTGATGTGTACACATTTCTATATTTCTTTTTATTTATTTAATTTATTATTTTATTATATTATTATAATATAGTACAGGGATCGGCAACTGGCGGCCTGCTATATCCGTCCCGCAGTCCCTTTTTATCCAAGTTGAATTGTCTTCGATATTTTTATCTTCGAAATTTTTACTACAATTTACTTTAATTTACTAAAAGTAGCTAAGTAAATTGTATCTTGATTACATTTTTAATAATAAAACATATAATTTTAAACTTAGACATTAGTTCTTATCCTAGTCATAAAATATATATTAATGAATTTGTTTCATATACCTACTCGTAATAATAAAAAATACAACATTATATTTGGCCCGCAAACATTTTAAATTTCAAAATTTGATCCTCTAGTCGCTTTGAGTTGCCCATTATTAATATAGTAGATACAAATTCAATATAATTTTAACAAAAAAGTAAAATAAAACAATTTGGAAGATCTGTTTAGTGAAATTAATGATAGATGCTTAAATTTGTATATAAAACGTATGAGAATTGGTTTTTATTTGGCGTAATTTTCGTGTTTTGTAAAACATATTTATATTTTGGTTTTTCTTTATGGTATTAATATTAGTTTAATAAATACCTTTTAAATTGATGCATAATTTTTATTGTATTCTATGCTTTTCAAAAATTAATAATTTATAATCGCCCTCCCATTTTCAAAGCTCATCAGGCCACCACTGATTATCTTTATGAGCATTCTAAGACAATATAGGAGGTTGTTTAATTTAGATAAGCATAATCGTAGTTCAATATTGAGGAGAACCTCACTATTGCATGAGATTCCTATTTTCTCACAACCAATTTGAAATCGGAATAGGGTTGACATTTATTTTGAGAAACATTCTGTTTAGAAAGATTTTATGTAGGGTTTTAATACTGACTCAGATTTGAAGCTGAACATTTCTAAGATTTTTTGAATTCAAAAAATGCGAATAGTCAAAATGTACTTGAGAGAACATTTATTTAACTTATTTAGGATATGCGGCCGCATACAACGCATATTGTCTATGGTCGCCTATGCGACGTCTATTATGTTTTCATAAACATTTTTTTTTTTTTAGTAGCTTGATATTGTTCTATTAATTCCTTCAATATTTAGCTGTAGCAGGTTTAGATAAATGCTAAATCAGAGAGCCTTTATAATGGACAGATTTCGGGTGCAGTTAACTTGGACGGAAAGAGATTGTTAGTTGCTAGGTAATTGAACTTTAGCCACCTAAGATATTTCCTTGATCCACTACGTGGAAACGTTCTATTATCGCTCTTCAATATGTGTATCTTAGTTATTTTTATTTTTATATTTATCGTTATTAAGAACCAAATTATACTGTAAATACAATTGACCCATATAATAATATATTTTTTTTTTGTAAATTTTAATAAATATTAAAATATTTTCATATATAAATATATTCCTGATTAATATATACCTAATATTAATAATATTTTTATTTTATATTTTTAGTTAGAAATCAAGAGCTCGATAATTGTAAGTATTACTGTTTATATTAGTTAATATTATTTAAATTAAGTTTATTTCTAAAATTTTACAGAGTACCGTTGTGAAAAATAAATAATTTTAAAAAGGTTTTTAAAATAATATAATAATATTATCGTAAATAAACAGCAAATATTACCTGTTCTTTCTGATTCATTATAATTTCTCATCTTTCCAACAACAATAAATACTTAAAAATATCTTACATTAGCCATGTTATCGGTACAACACAAAAGACGCTCATAGCATCATTAGAAGTTAATATTATCGTTCTACAGAAATTCAACCTCGTCAACTTGTTGGTAAATTGTTTGTAAACCTTTATGTTCAAGTATTTTAATTTTTAAGCTTTAAAATATTAGTACAATTTAACCTACATTACTGCTTATATACTTTCACTGCTGATTCCCATGCTATTTTAGCTGTTCTTAAACTTATTGATTTAGTTAATAACATTCCTTTTTCAGATTTACAACCTGCCATTATACAAATAATATTGAATCCTATTTTTATAAATATATATAAATATATAACTTCCTAATTTCTATTATACATACATAACATGTGATAATATCACTTTCAAATTTTAAAATACTATCATTATATTTCTTGTTTTAAATCATTTCGGGATATCTGCAAAAAAATATTAGATCGATTTACCGTATCCAACAAATGTATTATGAGACCTCCTACACTATTATGGTTATTATTTCCAATACAATTTTTGTGCATATAAAGGTAAAAAAGACTAAAATTTGTATTTAGGTTCACACTAGACACAGAAAAATATAACTAAAATAGATAATAGATTGTCCGGAAGAAAAATATTGTTCAGCACATTTAGTAGGTATATTATATTTTCCATCACATTTCATAATTTTATGTTCGTATTATATTTATAATATTAAAATTTTGAATGAAAAGTATTGTTTATTATGATTTAGGGGATGGTCAAGAATATGCGAACAGACAATTTCATGAAGGTTTGATGCTTACTATATGTCACTATATTTAATTTCTAGAAAGTAAATAATTAGATTGACATGAAAACCCATATAGTAAATAATAATTCTAGTTTTTTTTTTTAAGTTTACTTGAATATAAATATTAATTTTTGTGTTTTAGTTCATTTTCCTAACTTAATATGTATTATTTTAATTATTTACAGCCAAAATTGAGAATTGTATTATTTTAGTAATTTTCGTGTTTTGTAAAACGTATTTATATTTTAGTTTTTCTTTATGGTATCAATTTTGGATTAATAAATACATTTAAATTGATACATAATTTTTATGGTATTCTATGCTTTTTATAAACTAATAATTTTTAATCGCTCTCCGATTTTCTAAGCCCACCAGCCACCACTGATTATCTTTATGCGCATTCAAAAACAATATGGGAGGTTGTTTTATTTGGATAAGTATAATCACAGTTTAATATTGAGAAGAATCTCACTACTGCATGCTGCATGAGATGCCCAAATTCTCATAACTAATTAGAAATCGGAATAGGGTTGCCATTTATTTCTAGAAAAATTATTGTCAGAGGGATTTTTTGTGTGGGGTTATTATACTGACTCAGATTTGAAGCTGACCATTTTTATCGATTTTTCGAATTCGAAATTTTGAATAGACAAAAAATACCTGATAGGACATTTAATTTGTTTAGGGTATACAGCCACATACCACACATACCCTCAGTGTCAGTCTATGTGGCATCTATTATGTTTTTATGAAGATTTTATTTTTTTTTGGATTGTTTGATATCGTTATACTAATTCCTTTGATATTTAGTTGTAGCAGGTTTAGCTAAAGCTAAGACCGAGAAATCTATAATGGGCGGATTTCCAGTGCAGTTGGATTAGACAAGGGGAAATTGTTAGTTACCAGGTGTCACCTAAGATATTATATTATTTAGCTACCTAAGATATTTCCCTTAATCCACTACGAAGAATCATTCTATTATCACACTCCAATATGTGTATTCTTGTTTATTTTTATTTTTGTATTTAACGTTATTAATATCCAAATTAGGTATGCTGTAAATACAATTTAACCCATATTATATAATATTTATTTTTTGTACATTTTAATATATTTAAAAATATTTTTATATATAAATATATAACTGTTTAATATATAGGTAGGTACCAAATATTAATAATATTTGTATTTATATAATTTTAGGCAACGAGGATCAGCCCAAAACATGTAAGTATTACTTTCTATATTAGTTTATATTATTTCAATTAATTTTATTTATAAAATTGTACACAGTACAGTTGTGAAAAACGATTGATATTCCAAAGGTTTTTAAAATATTAATAATAATCGTAAATGAACTGCATATATTCCCGGTTCTTTCTGATTCACTAAAATTTTTCGCACCTTCCAAATAACGGCAAATACTTAAAATTATCTTGCATTAGCCATGTTATCAGTATAATATATAAGACACTAATGGCATCATTAGAAATTAATATTGTAGTTCTATAGAAATTCGATCTCGTCAACTTGCTGGTAAATTGTTTGTAAACCTTTTCGCTTAAGTATTTTAACTTCTAAATTCTAAAATATTATTATAATTATTAAACCTACATTACTGCTTGTATAATTTCACTGCTGAATTTCATGCTATTTTAGCTGTTCATAAACTAATTGATTTAGTTAATACCGTTCTCCGTATTTTAGATTTACAATCGGCATTTATTTAAATTAATATTGAATACTATTTAATATTGAATATATATATATTATAACTTCTTAATCTCTATCATACATAACATGTAATAATATCACATTTAAATTTTAAAATATTACCGTTATATTTCGTGTTTTAAATCATTCCTGGATATCTGAAAACAAAATATCAGATCGATTGACCGTATCCACCAAATGTATTATGAGACCTCCTACACTATTATAGTTATTATGTCCAATACAATTTTCGTGTTTATGAAGGTAAAAAGACCAACATTTGTACTTAGGTTCACCCTAGATATAGAAAAATATAACTAAAATAGATATTAGATTGTCCGGAACAAAAATATTGTTGAACACATTTAGTTTGTATATTATATTTTCCATCACATTTCATAATTTTATGTTCGTACCATATTTTGTAATATTAAAATTTTTAATAAAAACTATTGTTTATTATTATGTAGGGCATGGTAAAGAATTTGCCAAATGTTTACAACATGCAGGTTTGATGCTTTCTATATGTCACTATAATTAATTTCTAGAAAGTCAATAAATACATTGACATGAACATGCACGTAGTAAATAATAATTCTAGTTTTTTTAAAATTTTTATAGTTTACTTGAATTTATATATTAATTGTTGTATTTTTGTTCATTTTCCTTAATATGTGTTATTTTATTTATTTAGAGCAAAAATTAAGAATTATATAATTTTAGTCAAATCTTCAACCAATTTAGATATTTTAGATTAAAAGTTTTTCTCATATAATATATCATGCCTATTGTCGTATACGTCAATGTAAACTTTGACGTATGATGCGACAACACAAACGAATATAATGTACTTTAATGTTCAAGGATGAGTTTTTACACTGCATTTGTTATCCTCAAAAACACACTCCCAGGAAAGAACACACTCTCGGAGTGTACCATAAAATAAAACCGCAGTTTAAAACTTAGTGTAGAACACTTTTAATAAAAATCAAAAACATATAGAACGCAATGACACACATAAAAATCTTCGCCCCAAGAGGTCTCTTGCGAATACCTCCTCGCGGGCGAGACTGGCTATCACAAAGAAAATTTTGGTTTTTATAATCGGTATAAATTATAAAAGTGCGACATAAGCATATACAGGCGTGCGTATATG
>JAIPRL010007647.1:0-22787 GCA_025469235.1 Pemphigus obesinymphae
CTATTATGAAAATCGAAAAATGACCTCTTAAAAGTACCAACTAGATGCAATTTGCTACCGGAAACGGGTATGAGCGTAAAGATCGGAGCACTCCTTCTGGTAGAAAAAGTGTTTACAGAAAAAAAAATAAAAAAAAAAAAATAAAAATAAACATCATTGTAAAACCATAAGCTTCCTCGCTACGCTCAGAATCTAAAATTCAAACTTTAAAAACTTGTATAATGTATAAATTATAATAGCTTATATAATATTATATTCTTGTGTATTTTTCCAATTTCACGAATATGATAATAAAGTACCTACCCTAGGCATATTATTCGTTTGTTGTATTAAATTTCCAAATCTTTAAAATTAAAATTGCATAGATATATCTATAGAAATTAATCTAAACAAACAAATTTTCTAAATCTCCAAAGTTTTAATCATCAATACAGTATTAAAATTACATCATTCTAGCTACACACAAAAAAAAAAATTAAAAATCAGTAGGTACAATATTTTTTAATATCCATTTCATTTTTTCCGAAAATATGTATTATTTTGGTATAAAATGTGTTCGAATTTCGGGGAAATAATAGATCTATACGTTTGAAATTTTCAACAAAAATCGTAGGTATGTAAGTACATTATGACAGCAAATGTTTTTTTGAAATTTTGTACCTATTTTTGGGCTACTAATAGCAATTTTCAATTTTGAGACATTTAATTCATAATAGGTACAACTTTTCTACTTTACAGGAGAATTAGATTATTTTTCGTTCGTAGCCTAATGGCAACTAATGGTGTTTTCAATCGCATGGTTTTTGGTTCGATTCCCGATACTTCCAAATAATTCTTTGAAATTTTTTTGTTCATTATATTATATAATATTATCATATTATTATATAATATTATTTATTAATATAATCTATAGTAATTGTCAAGTATAGCCACTGAAAATAATTATTTTTGTCATTAGCATTTCGAAAATAGTTCAATCCACTAAAAATGTTATATAGATATATTTTTGTATATGAATTTATCTACATTCCAATATATATATATATATATATATATATAATATAAATAGGTACAATATAGTACCTATTTTTATATTATATCACAGATTTTTTTACAGTAGGTATACAATTTGTTATTAAAGTAATAATTTTTAAAATATACGAATTATATAATAAGTATACATTTATAATAGTTCAAACAATGTTTTAATTACGTAATATACGATCATATACGAATTAAATAGGTAATAAGATCAGATTCCAAATAGGTCGTACTTATATAATATCATTATTCTCGTGCATTTTAAACAAATAAATGTTACCTACATTCTGGAGGCTAAATATCAATAACAAAAATGTACTTAATTATATGCATTTTTTTCTTTAAATTAAAAACGATTTAAGACTGAAAAATAATTAATTATAATTTGTAGGTATGGCGTTATGGAATTAATGTTATATGTAATTATGTATTCAAATGTACTATTCTTACTTCTCTTAGTAAATCCATTAATATTATTATTTTTATCAAATAGGTGATTGTAAATTATTTAATAGTGTATCTCCCACTTCATTTTTTTGAAAATGGGAAGGCTTTTGTATAAGAGTTTTCCCCATATAATTTAAACTTAGCATAATAACCTATATTTTTAGTTGTATTAAAATTTATATTGTACACGAATAACTCATGATTGTTGAATAATGTTAATTATATTTATTTATGTATAAACCTATAATAATATTAACACATAAATACAAATCATCTTCAATGTATAGTTTATTTTATTAAGTTTCAAATTTTCACGATCGGAAGAAAATTGACACCCGGGGAAAATTACTATTTGGCCCCCTCCCCCAAATACGACCCTGTTTATAAGGAATAATGCAAAAATGTTTTTTTTTTTTTTATATAATATAGATAGTAGGTAGTGGATAATATACTTTTCTTTGTGGATTAAATTCTTTGTACACAAAAGGTGATAGTAATACAAAAAATAATTCAATACATTTACACATTGTACAAATTAACAGAAAAAAACATTAATTTATATCATTATAAATTATAATATTGAAATTAAATACAATAATACCATAATAATATATCATCTGGTATAACCAACGCTCTGGTATAAGACGTGTAGATAAGGACGGATCCAGATAGGGCCTTGGAGCCAGGGGCGTCATTTCAGTTTTTTTTTCGGGTGTGCGGGCTTTTAGGCAATCCAATTTTAATATTTTAAAAGTAAATAAGCAAAAAAAAAAAGGTCTTTGACTTTTTTTTCTAAATATTACGAATTGATTATATATTCTATGGCGGCACATTAGAGCATTGGCAGGCGCCACTTTTAAATTAGTGGTGGTGCCATTGCACACCCTGACCCTCCCCAGATGACGCCCCTGCTTGGAGCCTCCTCTTTCCCCAGGTGTATGGTATTATAAATCCTGTATAACTATAGGTACTCTAAAATATTGTAACGATGATTAGATATAATTTTTAAACATCAAATATCCGTCCACCATCGACCCTTCCATATCAATCGTTTTTTAAGTATGATTTTGGCAATTGTATAAAGAAAAGAAAATGTATGTGTTGTAAATAATATGTTTATTTAATAATAATTTATTTTTTATTTTGGATTATTTTAGGCGGGTATAAGTTTTTTTATTTGACCTTTATGTTTTGCAATAAATAGGTTGATACCCCCCCCCCCCATATTCACTCTGGATCCATGCCTACGTATAGACAACCTTATGGATTTCTAGGGGTTATGTTGTCACTATGTTATCACGGTTTGTCATCTTTTGTATTTGGTAACAACTAGTTTCAACCATAAATCATCATCAGGTTACGTAATATGTGAAATGAATACTAATAAAAAAAAGGAATACAAAAAAATATGAAAATTAATAAACAGAATACATAGAATATATTATAAATAATAAGAAATAAAATTATTTGAGTACCGGGTGATGTTACACTTTTAACATAGATATATTAAAATAGATATTAGAAAATGATGTATCGTTTTCTTTGTTTGTATGTTTAAAATGTTATTATAACTATTATTATGTTTTACTTCATTCTTCTTATACTGAATTTATGTATACATAGTTTTTTAATTATTTAATAGTATCAAATCTTTTTCTATATTGAAATGTATACTATGATTACATTCTTAGACGTTCTTAGCAAAATTAGTTTTAGGGGAATACTTTTTTAATTTTATATATGTTCTGTGTATCGAATTTCGAAACTTATTCTAGTTTTCCCATTGTAAAATTTATTGTAGCTACATAGAACCCTAGTAGCATCAGTATTCCTCGGGGAAAGTACATTTCGGGACAGTAGGGGATCTTAATAGAATTCTAGTAGAGTCCTGCTAGATATCGAATGTTCGTCCCAAGGAATCCTGCCAAGAAATCCTATTTGGAGACCACCAGAAATCAAATGAGAACCATTTTAAATTATAAAAATTACAAAAATTAAAAAAAAAATCAATCCCACGAACGAGGGATAAATCTGAGGACTATAAATAATAAATAAATATAAATTTTTTTTATTACATATTATTAAACAAAAACTTGGTTATTTTTTGCTTTTTATATAATATGTCGTAATATTACTTCATAATATATTATATATATTATTATATATTATATACCTATTTTCTGATATTTATTATAATAAAATCTGATAATATTATAACCAGTGTTGTAAAGTATTTGAGTAAAATTATTTGAATACAAGTATTTAAATACTTCTGGTGTATTTAAAATACTTTTTAAATACAATCAAGAGGGTGTATTCAAAAAGTATTTAAAATCTTTTATATTTATTTTTGCAGAAATTTAAATATTTATTTTTGAAGAAATTTAAATATTTTTTTCATTCAGAAAATTTTATTTTTATTTTTGTATTGTCAATCTGATGAGTGATGTATGTATGGTAATTGGTGGTGATATTGATGGTACAGTTTAGACAAAAAAAAAGGGGTAGGATGTTCGATGCAAATTTTGAAAAAATCATGCAACTTAAATGCTATAAATCATTAATCGTTTGAATAAAAAACATGTATCTATATGTATGTTTTTTTTTTTTTACTTTAAATTAAACAATATTACCTACCAGTTAATAAATAATAATGTATACCTAATAATATAATATAATTACTCACTATTTGTCTATATGTTATAAATATTTTTTCAATTAAAAATAGGTATTTTAATGTCATCAAATATATAATAATAAAGAAATATTAAATTATAAATATGAAATGTTCTTATACCCCAATTCAGTTTTATTATTATATGTATTCAGTAGGTATAAATAAGATTATATAATTTTCTTGATCGTGTTTATATCAAAATTATTTTTGATTCCTATGTCACAAATTATATTGAATTAATTTTCATAATTCGATTTGTTTAGAAGAACCCGTTAATTTGAATTTAATGAACACCAGTGTTAATATTTACTTTAACTAAACCTGCAAGAGATTGAAGCTCATAACTACGTAACTGAATCAACATCTAGATTAAGAGTAAGACTGTTGCTGCAATCAAAACAATATGCCAAATTATTTGATAGCAAATTGGTTCTAGTTGGTTAAAGGGACGTTATTTTTTTACTTTCCCGGTAGTTTTCTTAAGTGTATAGGAAATTACTACCTTATAACGGAATAATCATACAAATGCAAGAAAAATAACAAATAAAGTTGTCACGGTTACCTATTTTTAACTTCATATTTTTTTGAAATAATATTATACCAAATTTTGTTCAGAATCTTCTTTCAAACTACTATGATTTATTTTTCCTTTCAAACAATAATAATAAAACCTATAAATCTCCTGACTGAGAACCGAAGCGCTAATGAACCAACTTCCATCTACATCTAAATGACTTTTATATACCTATCTGTTATAATTAAAAAATATATATGTATATTATAGAATTTAAAAAATGTATAGTTTAATAGTTTCGATCTTGAACTTTTGAACTACAATTGGTAATTAATTTCAGGTCAGTGAGATTATTAACGAAGAACAGGAAAAGTCGGAATTATATAAAAGTAATCGATATTTCTAATCAGTTTTATGTAATATTCATTACAAATTGTAATAACATACTCGACACGTTCATATACAAAATACCTATTTTTATCTAAACCCGTATAATATAATATATGAACGGTAATGCACTTGCAGTAATAAATAAATATTAAATAGATAACAATATGCTATTGATATTTAATAATCAATGCAGTAAAATACGTGATTATTTTAGGTAGACGAGGAAAACGGGATATTCATATTATATAATTATATAAGGTGGGTTTTTATTTCAGAATTTTGCTCACATATTATGGGAACACACTCGAACACAATAAATTGCTAAGTGTGGATATTACTTCGAAGTGAATACTGAATATTCAGTTCATGATTGCCCATAGTTGTTCACGAGCAACCTCGAGCACCATTAGTGATGTAGTCGTACATTTTTTAATAGATATAAGCTGAAGCTTGAGGAATTTATCCCCTACCCAGTGGCATAGCACAACTTTTTTTTGGCGGGGAGGGTAGCATAGGCGCAAATACAATGGGGCTTGAGGGACTAAGACCCCGGATTTATTATCATATTAATACGACTAGAATTTTTCATATATTTAGTCGGGAAAATCCAAAAAAAAAACGTCGATGACCTTTTTTATTTACAGTTTGAAAGAAGTATTTCTCGCAATTTTAGTCGGCAAAATCCGAAAAAAGTTGATGACTTTTTTTTTAGAATTAAAAACATTTATTAATAAAAGTTAATATTATAGTGGGGTTGAAGCCCTTCCCCCATCCCGAATTTTTAGGCTAATTGTGATATTTTCAGGAACAGAGATTGAAAACGTTATATTTATAACGTTATAACAATAAAAATCGATAAAATATTATAACGGACGACGTTATAATTCAAAATTTAAATAGCGTTTTAAAACGAAAAATGTTATATCGAAAAATTGAAATAACATTTTAAAACGTAAACCTTTTCAAACCTTGGTCGGAATGATAATAACAAGTTTTGATAATAAATAATAGATAAGAAGAATAATAAGAATATAGTTTTTTTTTATCACAAATATACAGAATTATTGAATTAAAAACATGCTAAACTGCTTTTCATTCAAGTTAGACCACACAGAGGGCCATTGATCTTCTTTCTAAATAAGAATACATAATACTTTAAAGCTGTATTATAGTTTAAAATAATCTGTTAATAATTATAAAACACTATATTATGTAAAATAATAAATACCTATAATATATAATACTGAAATCGAAATACAATAGAATACACGTCTTAGTCGTCTTACATTCAAATAAAAATATAATATATTATAGACTTTGCTGTCTAATTACCAACAAATAAGTTTGTAATAATATATAGTTAAAATTACTTAGGTACCTAATAATACTTTGTAAATATCTACCTAATTGTTTAAATATAAAGTATACTATCGATATCGACTGAACTCTACAGCTTAATATTTCACTCTGTTGGTTGTGAATATCTATTTGATAAAAATAATAATATATTAAATATTACATTAAAAATAATCAACAAGTTCCGTAATTTTATATATTATACATCTTTATAGGTATATCAATCAATCATTCTGAACTTCAATGATTTTTTTTAAGAATATCTCATCTCTCAAAAGTAATTAATATTACGATACCTACATATTTTATATTAGGTTCTCAAGTACTCAGTTAAAAATATGAGCATATGTGTGTACTGTTAATTTTTATAAATTAAAAATTCAGTATAGGTATGTACGGTGTAAATATACCAAATACGGTCTACAAGAATTTAAAATTTTGGAAAATGGATAGTTATACTTAATGATTATAGTCAGTTTGAATTGATCTTTCCGGATACATGCAATTCGTCATATTTTAGCGTGCACATCAAATATATATAATATTGTTATTTATTTTTGTAAATTATGTACAATAATATGTAAAACTCATTGCCACCCGGTGCCGTTCCCAAAGTGAATAAAGCATACAATAATTTACGATAATCGAATACAATATTCATGAAGATACCTGCAGCTATACCTACCAGTCTACCAAAGAACATAATATTGTTGCTACAACTATACCAGGTTATAAATTCTTGTTTTCCATTTTCCATATCACTTATCAGGTAATGATCAAAAAATATTAAATAAAATAAAATTTTTTTCAAATTACTACATACTGCGAATTTGTCAGTAGACCGTATCAAATAAAAAAGTTATTTGGCTATACGCATTAATGAAAAAATTGAGAAATGGGTGTATGACATATATTCCCGTATAGGTACCCTCCAGTACATCCCTGAGCACGATCCATAAGTTGTCGGTTTCAAAGTGAATACTCGCCAAACAGGCGCTCAGTGTGAACGCAATTTTATACTTATTTCAATGTTCGCATAAATTTGGTAGACGTATTGAGTATATGTTCAGTGTTCGGAACGTAAGAATTAATATTATATATATTTTAAAAAAATACGAAGAATTGAATTCGTTCGCGTTCACATTTATTTAAAAAGAACACGTTCACACTCGGGTTTTTAAAAAAAAAATAACGCTTTTATCTGGTTGTTCGTTTTAATTAATCAATTATTGACAAAATATACATTTTTCTTATATAGGTACCTCTATATTATATGTACTAGAAAATTATCGTTTTATAGAAACTATCGTTTTCATTTTATAGCGGACCCAAGGAAATTAGACTTTTGAGTATTGTATTTAAATCTTATAAAGTTTATAGCGAAATTTTAATATATTTTAATTAAATTTGAACGGCCTGAAAATTCCTTAAAAATATGAATGTCGTTCACGTTCACGTTCTATTTTACAGAAACGAGTGACGTTCGCGTGTCGTACACAACATTTTAACGTGAACGACGTTCTTGCCAAACACTGCATATAATATTATAATTATTATAATCAGAATAAAAATGATTAAAAATTTGCACAAAATTATACAGTGTCCAAACTGACCATGAACATTTGTTCGGGAAAATTTGTTTGTATTCGAGTTAGTTCGCGAGCAAAATTCTCAAATGAGAATCCACTTTTATATTAAAATACTAAACATAAGAAAATCGATTTTATGTATATTGAATAAAAATAGTTTCATACAACACGTTGTCCAATGTCTTCACCGTTACCTGTACGAATTATGTGGAACAATTTTCACGATATGGACATTGGGTGTACTCGTGAGCGGATATCCATTTTATGAATATAGGACATGAAATAGGCATGACGCACTATTATACAAAGTGTATGTTACCATTTCTCATTTTTAACAACTTATACAAGCAACGTAGAAAGATGAACCAAAAAATAAATTATAGATAACAACATTATCCAGTGCCATACGTAGCCTTTTTTCGATAGGTATTAACATTATTTCGAGAGTTATATTTGTTTAAAAAATTTGAAAAAGTTGGTTTTTTTATAACTCAAAAAACGTGTTTAAATGCATATAACAAAACGACTACGTAGACCGCTAAATAATGTTGTTCTTAATAATTTATTTCTTGTTTCGTCTTTCTAGGATGTTTTTAAGTTGTTATATAAATGAGAAATGCAAAAGTAATATTTTCAATAAAATTTTATAAATTCATAAAAACAACCACAATAAAAAATTATATGGTAATGGAACCAATTATTATTATTCCTTTTTTAAAATGTATATAGACATTTTTAAATAATTGTTACATTTTCATTTTTCTTAAAATTTTCTAAAAATTTGAATTAAAATAAAATAGAACCCCTTAAAAATGGCCGCGCTGACATCCTCTTAATCACAATATACGTGTAATACTTGCACAGTGGAGGCCTCGGAATTTTAAAATGAGAGGGAGGGATATATAAATATATAGTGAGTGTAGGTATAGGTGTAGGATAAAAATTGCTCTGGTATTATACTTTACAGATCAAAATTTCCCTCTCAAAACGTCACCTCCAAGGATCAAAAAGTTTCTAGATCAACATTTTGTAAAAATTTGTTAGCTCGCTATCAGTGACACACGTAGACTACCATATTTTATAGTATTTATAACTAGACATGTGTTAGGCGTAGATTACTTACTAAAAGTATTATAAATATTATGGCCCGTCAAGTGCTCATTTCCATTTTAGCATATGGTTCCGGTTGGAAACTATATTATTAACGCTTCCTAGGTGAGTTTCGCGATAGCCTAATAGATTTGTTATTATTCGGCTTATTATGATAGGTCCCGGGGGCATATTAGGAAACTTAGGACGCTACAAGGAGCCAAGAGGCTCACAAGTACCAGGCTCTCATCGGTCTATTTCAAGTTTTGAACTTTCTTACACATATTATTATTATTATTATTATTATTACTATTATATATTTACAACATTATTTCAAAATTAAAGTATGTACGTAATATTATTAAGAAAAAATACATGATACTTATTAGTCATAAAAACAAACAACAACAGGTAGTATAAATATTGTTGATAAAACAAAACTTAATATTCTAGCTTACCGTTTTTAAAAGCTACACAATTTTTGAAAAATAAAAATATTTTCTATATCAGAACCCATTTAGTATAATATTTTATCATTTACCTATCGGATATTTTGCCAATTTATAAAAAAAATGGATTGAACTAAACTCACTATATATTAAGATATCTTTAATAGGTACAGAATTACTTGAATCTAAATGTTTAGTCTTCTAAACCAATGTTATTTTAAATAATCGAAGTAGGTACTCATTCATATTTTATTTTTTAGTTACCTAAAAATAAATATCATTTTTATGTTTTTCTAAAACTATGATTCATTCCCAAATATTAATAGGCAGTTATACAGATGATTATATAATTAAATAAATCAATATTATATAATAAATAAATAATACAATTTAACAAAATAGTAAACATCGTTATATCATATGATGTATTTACATTAGAACTTTACACAATAATTAGTATAAATGTATTTTAATGGACAACTGTGAAAATATTGAATTTTTATCACCAATAGGTACTTGTTATGAATTACTTTTATAATACTAACAAGTGCTCAATAGTTAATAGGTACATATTGTTAATTACAATAATAATGTTAATTAAAAATAAATAATTCCATTACCTATATATTATAATGATTAAATCAGGGTAAAATTTTGTTGATTTATTAACATTTGTTCTTTTGGGCAAAATTGTCTAGGAAACAGGAACTAGGTCCTACTTCCCCTTGAGTTATGAGCAGCCCAAAATTTGGTTTTGGACTATCCAGAGTGTATGTTTTTATTGGCAGTATAAATATATAACAGTAATAAAAGTCGTAAACATTTAGTTTGGTGACAAACGCTATAAATGCTTTTTTTTTTAAGTTTTAACAATTCATTAAGAAAGTCGTTTTAGGTATTAAGGCCCTCCTTATGCCTCAAAATGCTTTTCTTAATGAATTGTTAAAAAACAAACATTTCTAGCGTTTGTTTACCAAGCTTGACAATATTTACTACGTCTGAGTGTGAAGTTCTTATAGTTAACCATTTTTTTTCTAATTTAAAAAATTAAAAATTTTATGATTGAGACTTTCAAATAACATATAAAAGTAAATTAATTTTTATAAGTAAAATATTTCATTTATTATTTTATATATAGGAATAAAATTTTGTTTAATATATATTTAAAGATTTTCAAATTGATGAATTATCTTCTTTTTTTTATAAAAATTGCTTATACAGAACATCTTCAAAAGCGGGTGTTGCGTCCTCTTAAGAAGTTTTTTAGTTTTTATTGAAAATCCGTGTGAAAAAAGGCTATGGAAAAATGACATCTTCACTGCCCCCTCCTCCCCCGTGATCACGTTACAGATATAATATATTAGATACGTATATTGAATCTATTTTATATGATCAAATAGAATGTAAATAGGTAATATATTATTAATGTACTTATTTAAATTGAATAAAATAAAATTTTAATAAAAAATATCGTGCAATAATACTATAAATAGTATATTTAAACTCTGTACTTTACTTCGTTTAAATATTATATCGATATTGGCCATTTTTAATTAACTTAGGATTTGACAGGTATATGATTAGATATATCCTTAAACATATAAATTAAAAAATATGGGTAATTAATCATACTTGTATGCTTTATAATAACTGTACTTATTGGAAATAATTTATAGGTATTAATGTATAGTTCACCTATAATGCCCTTTATATTTGTATCCATATTGATAAGGTTTTTAATATTTCTCCCTCCGTTTATGTGTTTGTTAAAACTTCATTTAAATTAGATTATATATAATTCATTTTCCTAGTCACTATAGAAGTCTAAAAATTAAAAAATTATTTATTTGTGTTATTGTTTACATGCAAGTTGGATGTATTTTAGCGTTTTACGGACACTTTTCCACGATTTACTGAATTAAATTTAATATAGGTAGGTATATATCAATAAACAGGTTAGTGTATTTTATTACTGTATTTTTTTATTTAAGTATTATTATTTTTTATAATATGTAAATCGATTTCCAATAAGTCAAATTCATTTTGTACACTTTTTGTCCTAATTCTTGTGAATAAGAAAATCGCCTATATATCACTTATTATACCTATTGTATAACATTGTAGTCTGTAACTTAACTATATTAAGACATAAAGTTAATCAGGTATACTTATTATACAATACATACATTATTTCTAAAGTAATTTTAGTCGAATTTATCATAATTGATAATTTAATATAAAATATTGAATTTGTTCTTTAACTTCTAAAATATATTTAGAAAAATTAGTAGGTTTAAATATATGTTATAGCTTTTGAGTGGAGCGAGTAAGGAGGTTTTTTTAATAGCAAATAGGTTTTAGTTGGTAGGTACTTTGAAGTGGTCATTTTCCCAGTAGTTTTCTTAGACTAAAATAAAAATTACCTTTTATAACGGAAATATTTTAAAAAATGTAGGGGAAATAACAAAATAGCATATACAATTTTTCATGGTTACGTATCTTTTTTTTTAAGTATTAAACCAAAACTTCACTCAAAATCATTTTATATAAAGAAATTAATCGATCTATCATTTCTTCCAAATAAAATGAAAAAATTAAAATTAAAGTAAGCCTATGTTCGAATAGATTTTAGCAGCCGTACCTATATAATAGATAATATATAATTATAATACCTATAGAGAGAAACAACTTTTATTAAATAAAGCGAGCTGCTTACTATGTGAGTTGCCAATAGACACAGTATACTTAATCAATATATACATACATAAGGACAATGTGAAATTTACAGTATTTGTTGACAATATATAGTATTATCTAATAGTAAGGGTATATGGTGAAATTAAATTTAACAATAAACTATTTAAATGAAATATCTATATAATGAAACCGAAAGAGACGAACTTGTTTTGCTGTGTATATAGATTGTAATTTATTATACAGGTATATGTAATGAATCTTTCAAAATATAATGACATATTTTAATAAGGTCCTCCGTAGTGAGGTTGTGTGATCGGAAGATTAACTTTAAGAATCCTGAGGCTGTACCCCGAGCTCCAAACCAAAGTCCAAACACTTTCTAATTTACGATGCCATATAATTGTTGTTGAAGCCAAGGGATACACGGTTCATAGATGCTTTTCTTCTCCTCGTGTATTGCATTATCCAGCTGAGGGTCGTTTGTTTAAAAGGTTTTAATAGGAATTCAATAATAAGGCAAAAAATATTTCTAAATTTGCTATGTTACTTTTATTCTGTAAAATTATATTCACTGTGAGTTGTCATAGTATATCTTAAGACTTAAAGATAATATGTTAAAATTTTCACCAGTCAAAAAAAATAAATTTTGCACCAATGGTTAATAGACATTTAAAATACCATCACTGGATACACTAATATATAGATATAATATATAGATTACAGATTTAATAATCGACAAATAAAAAAACGTAATATACTATAAGAAAAACGTTATTTTAAATATTAAGTCACATTTAAAATTAGGAACGTACTTTAAATGTATGGAGGGCCGTCCTTAAAGGAGGGCGAGCAGGGTATAAGCTCGGGCCCTCTCGCGTTTAGTTAAATTTCGGACCTCGCACTCAAAAACAAAATATTGGAAATATATCTACAAACTATATTGTTTTTTTTTTTTTAATATTTTTAAAAATTGTGTATAATTTCATATAAAAAAATTATCAATCAAATATAAAAAAACTTCCAATTAAATAAAATCATTTATAGAACTATAGACGGTACACAATAAATGATCATTTCCCAAACTATCTATTGCATTATAATTAAACATAATTTTACTGACGATCCCAGTTGCAATACCTAGTTTCAAGACATTTTCGAAGAAATATAAAAATGTAATAATTTAAAAATATTTAAATACATTTTAAAAGTAATTCAAATGTCCCACGTCAGTTCCACATTTTATTATTGTGTATACCATGATAGATATTTGTTGAAAAAAACATATTTACACAAAACTGTTAAAACGGGTTAAAAAAGTAATTTTAGATTTTAAAAATAAATTATTATAAAATCACAAAAGACAACATTTTAGAGTGAATCTTGTTTTTTTTTAACTTTATTAACGGTTTTTTAATAAGTAAAAAAACCCCAAACCAAAAACTACTCCAAAATGTGGTCCTCTATGGACTTTATTATGGATGTTTTAACTCTAAAATCACTTTATGAATCGGTTTTAAAAGTTGTACGTGAATATGTTTTCAACGCTGAAAATCGTTGGTGTAACGTCCTTTTAAAGATATATACAATTATTCATCATAGATGAAGTTTGGCATGCTATATAGTGTTACAAAAACTCATAGAAAATATGTTATTTACGATTTTGAAAATAATTTATACATAGATAAATAAACTATGTTCTTGTATTCAAATTTATTTTTATAGTCGAAATACCAAAATGCATAGAGTAATATTAGTAATATATATTTATATTTATAACATTTACGAGGGAATGATGGAAGAAAAACATTTTTTTTTTTAATTGTTTACATTTAATTAGACATTTATCTTCAAAATTTTGAAAGTTTCGGAAACTTTAAAAAGTTTTAATTATAATATAAAATATGAAAATGAAAAATGTGGCTCGATCATTTCCTCGAGTAAGTAATGAAAAGTCTATATACATTTTCAAAATTGTTATCGGAGTACTCATCGTGCCGGACTAATGAAATTAAAATGAGTAGTTTATGACCAAAATATTAGTGCTGTAGAGGCCCTATTACGCCCACCTTTGATGATAAACATTAAACAGAATATCCTAAAATAAATTGTAAACACAGAATATTTCAAGATCACATTACATACTAATAACCATAAACAGTCCTTATTAATTTTGTACAATTTCCTCAGAAACTATCTGTATTAATTAATTTTTTTTAAATTTTTTTTATATTTTAAACTTTTAACAAAACGACTAAATAACTAAAATCTGAGGTTCTATTATTTCATACCCATACCTAATCAACTGTATTTTATATTATATGCCATGTCTAATAAACCAAGAATTAATGATGAATGCGATACACTATGCGTATATAATGCTTATGGATGCTTTTCTTTTATTATTGTTTAAATAATGAATAACTATATTAATATTTTTAATCTATTGTTTACCTACTGTCCTAAAATTTTGGAGGGACTTCTCTATACCTATACTATTATAAATACACAAATGTTGTAATACTATGAAAGATGTTGGAAAATTAATTAATAGTAATATTTAAAATGTTGTAAGAGCTAAGAATGACATTTCTGTAATAATTTTAAAGTCTATAATATTGTATTGATTATTATTTATCACATAAAATATTTGCTAAGACTTCGTTGAATAGAACTCAAAGATCTACAAAAAATAAAATAATAAGACTATATTTATAGCCATTTAATTAAGTATTTATATTTGCATTTAAATACATAGGTACCAAGTATCTGTATTTGTTCTTAATTACTTTTTCCACAACTTTCTGTACTTGTATCTCAATAGTTAGATATAATTTTAAAAGTAATTTTTTACAAGACTAGATGCTTTATACACAAGTTTTTGCCATCTAAAAACATTTATCGGGAGAATAGATCTCATTTGGGCTATATAGTGATCGCACAAAATCTAAACTTTATAAGCATAAAAATTACATTATTATTAATTGTGTTTTAATGCCGGGTTTTATACATAGGTACATTCTTTCTGTGACTTTTATAGATTTTAAAGACTACGAAACATCTAAATATCAACAGTTAATAAAGTGCGGTTATTCTATCAAATTTAGTATCACTTTTATAAAAACTCTGCTCTTACGAAAGTCCTGCTCTAGACCGGCGCCTAGCTCTTATCTAAGGCTTTATCAAAAAATGATATATTATTAAAAAAGTAACATCTACATGTTATCATTATAAGTACCGAGTAGGTATGTACAATATCCAATATTTTCACATAATATTATAATATGTTAAATATACGAAGACTGAATAGAGGCAGTTCGTTGAACCCTATAAAGGCTATAGAATTATAAATTCTTACAAAATATGGACTTTATATTCTTTAGAGTTTAGTTTACATAAATAATAACCATATTATAATATATTTAATTAATGTTAAAAATAATAAACAGGAATAATAATTGCATTAAGTATAAGTACTATTAATACATATTGTTTTATCATGTATCAATGTATGATAATATGAATATAATGTTATGTTCTTTAAATGTGTACTTACATATTTTTATATTAACTAATTATTGGTATTATTTATTTATAATTATAATATATAATTTATTAATATCTTTTATGAAGTATTTTATAATAAATCAAGCTACTGCAGCATAATTTTTTATTTTTTCATTTTTAGTTTCAATAATACGTCTAAATGTTAACCTACATAGACTTTCATCTTAAGTACACGGTTCCAGTTATTGGTGTATTAATATTAATTGCCCGGCCATTTATCAATCGCATGGAAATTTTTAAAATTGCATTTATTGCCACCTTGGCTTTAATCTACACGACACCTTGGGACAACTACATCATCTGCAATGACGTTTGGACGTATCCGGCCGACAGAATTTTAGCTGTTATTGGCTATGTACCCATCGAAGAATATATGTTTTTCATCATTCAGACCGTTTTGACATCATTGTGGGCTTTACTCTGTGTCCGATGGTCAACTCCGTGCTTTAAATTTAACTACGACAAAAAAAGCTACGAATTGATTCGATGGATACCAATTTTATTGCTGATCGCTACAACAGGCGTTGGTTTTAAAATGATTATTCTGGGAGGAAATACATTTTATTTAGGCTGTATATTATTTTGGGTGTCTCCAGTGTTAATATTTATGTGGTACGGAGGTGGTAACTTTTTTATAAAAAAAATTATACCAGTATCGATTTCGATTGCAGTTCCTACTTTGTACCTGTGTTGGGCTGATCAGATAGCTCTAAAGAACAATGTTTGGCATATTAACGAGAAATATACTCTAAATATATTCATAGCCGAAGATTTGCCAATAGAAGAGGCATTCTTTTTCTTTATAACAAACGTTTTGGTTGTTTTGGGAGTGTGTTGCTTTGATAAAGCTCACGGAATGATGATAACGTATACATCACATTTTCCAGAACGGTTTAGTAACAGTTGGAAATTCATTAAATGCATGTTATTTGCATTCATAATTTCGGAATACACTATGCCTGAAATTGTAACACAAGACATAAAAGAATCTATGAAAGTATTAAACGTTGCTTCAAAATCATTCAGCACTGCCAGTTACCTTTTTCAAGCCGGTAATGTACCATTATTGAGTAATTTTACTTTCATGTTAATGTAAAAATAATATCTCGTTTTAAGAGGACGCAACACACCCGCTATTTAAGGGATTCCGTACTGGTAACTTTTGTGAAATTTGTTGAAAAATTAAAATCTAAAAATTTAAAAATGTATAAATATATTTTAAAAGTAATTTAAAAATAGTCCTGTGTCAGTACTATTTTTGATTGTTGTGTAATCACATGTCAATCAAATAATTTATTATATTTTGAAAAAAGCATGCTCGTGCATTTCTATAATTGTAGCTTTCTGAATAAGTTTAGACAAACAATATGCAAAATTAAAGACGAGAAGGTAAACTTTGTTTTCACTAGATTAATTAAAAATAAATTAATATACAGTTATTTATGAAGACTTGAATTTAATAAAAAATCTTTTTTTACAATGAGCTTTAATTTATTAACAGAAAATTTTTTTTAAAAACTCGTCTTGTGAAAACAGAAAACATCATAAGGAACACAGAATTGTTTTGAAAATTAAAATCGAACTAATTTAACACCATTAATTTATGGAAATACGGAAAACATTTTAGAGTCCAATAATTCTAGGTGTTGCGTCCTCTCGATTAATGTAAATGTGAAATTAAAATTAAATACTTGAACTATTTATTTTATTTATAGAATTAAATAATTTCTTTTATAACAAATATTATGTCAATAGAATATAATATAAAATAAACACCGTATAAAATAATGAATATTATAAATTTAGGAATTCGATTGGATTTGACAATTTTATACGCATTTTGTCGTGTAACGGACGACATGATCGATGATGAACCAGACGTTGAAAAGCAAAAACACAATTTGGAATTGACCAAAAAATTTGTTGACGAACTATTTGCAGACAGAAAATCAGATTACGATGTTAAAGCCAAGCCGTATGAAGTCAAAATTGATTGGGCACAATACCAATCCGAACTGACCGATGTGGAAATGGCGAGTTTTCGTGCAATTTCTAGAATAGCGTTTTATTTGCCTCGTAAGCCGTTTTATGAGTTGATTGCAGGTTATCAATGGGACATGGATGGTAAATTAGTTAGAAATGAGGAGGATTTACTATTATATTCCAGTTATGTGGCTGGAAGTATCGGTACATTATGTGTGTACGTAATGATGTATAGATGTGACAACGATAAGTTTGAACTCCTCGATAATTACGATATTGTAATTGAAAAAGCACAGCAAATGGGAAGGGTACGTTGTTATTTTTTTAATTGTTTTTTTTTTCACTATCAAAACATTTTTATTCTTAGGTTTTGCAAGTTGTGAATATTGCCCGGGACATCGTCACAGACAGCTCAACTTTGGGACGATGCTATGTACCCACCGAATATATGGACGACGAAGAGGAAGAAATAAGGATCTTATGCAATGAAAAAAATCCTAGGTCTCTGGGAAATAAAAAGTTGGTGAAATACTCTAGGAGAATGATCCAGTTAGCTAACAAACACCAGTTCGAATCAGTGGACGCTATCAGATGGTTGCCACACGAAACAAGAGGTTCGGTTTTAGCAGCCACTGAGATTTACCGAGGGCTTACTACTGTCATCGAGTCTAGTCCTACATATCCCACCAGAGCTGCGTTATCAAAATGGAATAAGATTGTGATAGGTTTTTATTCTCTATACATCAAGAGCATCAAATATATAGTACATGCGTAGGTAATATATAGTATATAAGTGTGAATTTAAACGTATTTGTAATTCTTATATCTATAATATTATTAATATTATAGCTCACGATCACGTTGATTAGATATATTATTTTTGTGTACAATAAATTATTGTTAAGAATTATACAAATCTATCATTAATCCATAAACAATACATTTAAACTTAATTAGTATGAATTTTTATTTAAAATTTAACCGCACAAATTATAATATAATCGGTTTTATAATTTGTTGAAATTTATTTTTGTAAAATATGAATATTTATATGGTAAAAAATGACGAAAAATACGAAATTTGTATTAGTGCAATAATTATACATAGATTTTAAAATTGTTTTGGTTATTGAATAGGTATCCTCATAATACTTATACTATGTTATATATAGACAAATAGGTAGGTACTCAAAAAAACATGCGCCCCCCCCCTCATAAAAAATTGCTGTATCCTGCTCCTGGATTACAAATGCTATATTATACCTAGGTGATATATTTTTCATAATAATCGTTGTAATATGTAATAACCAAATGAAACAATAAATACTTCAACAATACTATCTTGTCAAAACCAAAAGCTAAGTACCTAATATTTAAATTATATAAACAGTTGTATGTGCAACAATACAATATATATCATAAATCAAAAATCAGTGGGCTTATTTAAAATTTTAATGTTGAATATATACAATATACATATATAGGTATTAATAATATACCTAAGGTATTATAATATCTATTAATACACTATACAGCTACCTATTTATAAATTTCATATTTTCTTGCCCATTAATAAAGTTTGACATTTCCAAAAATATTATTATAAACTATATTAATTTTAATTTAAGCTTTTTTCAATATAAAATTTTAAATTTGGGCTTTTTTCCGTTAGATGTATACTTGAGTTTTCTTTGTAGACTTTTTTCTTTGGCTTACTTCCTGTTTCCCTACAGAATATAATGGTTATGGTTTATTAATTTTGGATTACCGGAATTTCCAATCGAAAAATTCATATCTTTATTTTATTTATCTTTATTTTAACTGGAATGAAGAATATTCACGAAGTTATAGAGTATATAGACTAAAAATGGCGTGATATCCTTATCGCTACTTTTCGGAAACGCCGATTACAATACAAATATAAAAATTATCAATGCACTCTTAAATATTACATTTTTTATGAAATCATAGAAAACAAAACCTATTCAGCCATCACCCCCCTTCATATACGCCACTAGGTACATACCCGGGTAGCATATTTTAAGTTTCGTATTGATTTTTAATTACCTACCGTAATATTAAAACGATTTATAAACCGTTTAAGAACCGTAGTCGTTCAATTAAATGTTTCGGTACAAATTTTAACCAAAATTTTACAACAATTATTTTATGGTACGTCGTTGGTTTATTCTACACTGAACGATGCAGAGATTGTGAATGCACTGGCAAAAAATGTATTGTTCATGAAATATGTTTGGGTACTGTCATTAGAATTTGAAGCTGGATTTTCTACCACCGTGTTTTCCAACTAGTGATATGCCACAAAGCAAAACCAAGACCAAGACTATGGCAATCTTGGTCTTGGTCTTGTTGAATACATCTTGATCTTGGTCTTTCAAATTCTTGCAGTCTTGTTTTATTTTTTTTAACCAAATTTATAAATAAGGATAAAGGATAAATATTTATACGTATACACAAAAAAATTGGAGTAAACCCTAACAGCACAGACCGGTCCGGGCACCATTCGTTAAGTTCTCGTTTTGGTCATGGCAAATGGTTCCTGTTGGGCACTATCTAGACCTTCTCGGAAGCTTTCCGAAACAGTGCAATCAATTTATGGTTATTCAGCTCATAATAGGCAGCTCCCGGGAGGTACTTTTTGAAATTTCACGGCCCTTACTTTTTCGGCACATCCAGGGAGCTACATATTATAAGCTGAAAAATAACAAATTGATTAGATCTATTTACATTCGACCTTTTTTACAAAATTAGATGTACAATAGTGTGTTATATACTCCAGTATATAACATACTAAAATTCACTTATTTTTTTATATTCTCCAATGGGGGCCATGTCCCTCCCCTACCCCCTTAATGGGCTTTAGGCAAAAAGGATACACACAAAACCACAAGGCACTAGGACTATTTCCCCTTGAGTTATGAGCAATCCAAAATTAGATTTTGGACTACCCAAAAAAGTGACTTTTTATTAGTATGTTATATACCTTAGTGTACAACATATTTTGCGCCCATGGGCCCGAGCCCGTTTTGGCTGTTATTGAATGCTCTGCGGCAATTCAAAAAGATTCTTCTCCTTGCCGTGCCTGGCATACATACTTTTTTTATTATTTCTTTTTTCTCTTTTTAATATTTAATAAATATTAATAAATTAATATTGTATGAATATTAGTAATTAATATTGTACAAATATTGAAAAAGCAGATAATTAATGGTGTGAGAATGTTATTATAACATTTCAGTAACATTCCATGAATCAAATATTATGAACATTATTTTAATATTGAAATTAAATATTGAATATTACTATAAGATTAAAGTAATATTATTTTGTTGTTTGGGATATATATAGGTACTTACTGTATATATATTGTATTTATTTATTCATGTATGTGCATATATACGTACATGTATATTATATAATTATAATATAAAGTAACAGCCTAAAATGGCACTACGATTCGTGCTCAAATTCAAAATTGTTAAAAGGATGGTATACATGCTATTTTTAAGGGGTTCTGTAGAGGCAATTTCTATGAAATTTCAAGAAAAGTGAAAATCCCGTTATTTATAAATATTTCAATATATTTTTTTAAAAGTAATTTAAAAATAGTCCTGTGCTAATACCATTTTTATTGTTATTAATCACAATATTTGTTGAAAAAAATATGTCTTCTTAGATTGCAAATAAATAATTCCAGATTGATTATAGAATATGGAGCTATAACACCTATCATTAAAATTTAAAAAAAAAAAACAATATTTTCAAGTGCACCTCGAAGTTATTTTTCTTTACTCCAAATACGGCGTGCAAAATATTGTTTACAAATGAACAACCTTTTTCAGAACATTTAAACAATTGTAATTCGTTTAAAAGTCAATTTTTCGGAAAAAGCTAGGCTCTGCGAGGTACACTCGCGAAAATGTCGTTCTCTTTAATTTTGACAGTAGGTCATTTGGCTGTAAATTTACTCTGATCAAAATCATTTGCAATCTCAGTGAGCGTGTTTAATGGTATCAAAAATCACCTGTGTAGCGTCCCATTAATATGGCATTTTTTTTATAATTTACCAAAATGAATATCGGAAAAGTTGGTATTGCCCTTGAGGAAGTACCTGCGAGGACCTCTGCAGCGAACGAGTTATAATATTTGCACTTACAAATCGTATGGGCAGAACACTATTCCGTACGATCGTTGTTCGAAAATACCATTTTATTCCATATGGTTTCCGTATGGTATTTTGATTCAACGTTGCCATTTTGAAACATGTATCATATATCGTAATATTATATATTATAGTGATAGACATACGGATCACGTTTACGCTCGGCGTGTATTTTGGAGAAATATAGCTGGGAGACAGGGAACACGCAAGCTTCGGCTCCATTCGCTCCGCTTCGCTCCAACCGAAAATGCCAATTGTGAAACACCAAGTCGGATAAGCACCTAGATAATGGTTCAAATTAAATACGTTTCGAGTGAAATATCACGATGCCGACTGTCAAAATATATGTAAACAATTTTCACCGAGGTTACTCTTTTGTCGTTCCAACCCACGTTGTATTTCTTTGAAAATGTTTGATCACATACCTACCTATTACGGAGTACACTTTAATGTGTTTGTGGAATTATCTCGGCACAAATCCACATTACCCAATAAACTATCATAGAAAACAGTATAAAATAGTAGGTACGTGTACATCAATAATGATCATTTTTTGTGTATTTTACGTAGTAATATAATAATAGGTGGCCATACACGAGAGGACGTTTTGACGGATTTGATCTCCAGCGAATTAAATCCTCTAAAAAGTCCTATCGTATGTGATGTCCAAGGATTCAATCCGGCAAGAAAAAAAATCCGACAGATTTAGTCCAACGGATCAAGTCTCTCGCTTCTCCACTAACCATCGGACCTATTATTATTTATTATCTATTTTATTATTATCATAAAATATCATCTGTTTACTTATC
>JAIPRL010007648.1:0-22784 GCA_025469235.1 Pemphigus obesinymphae
ATATCTTACCTTTCCATTTTTGTTTTTCTTTACTGGTGAAACACCTGCATCGGCTCCAGAAAAAGAAGGCTGATCACTCATTATAATTAAATAATTAAATAATCAAAAATCAGAAATAAAAATGAATAAAAACTGAAATAATAAAAAAATATTGTTTATATATATAACGAGAATGACGTGTTACTGCGCACGCTACGTATAAACAAATGCGTGATCGCTCGCTACCGATACCGCCGTCGACGGCTGTCCGTGAAATTACACATGTTCCGATATCGGTGGGAGCACTGGCGAGGTGCGACGTGGGGATGCGCAACACAAACTGGTTTTCGTCGAGACCCACTACCGATCTCTCATGAAAAATAGTATATATTTATTTTTATTCATAATTATTGATTTTACTTTATGCAAAAGATTGACGATTTTAAATAATTTGAGTTTAAGTTTAGTTTGTGATACATTATTCTTACAAAATTAACTTATACAATTGTAAATTATAGAATTTAAACGTTATGAGAAATTAATTAATTTTACTTAAGTATGTTATTATTTTGATAAAATTTTTAGATATAAATTCTCTGAAGTCAGATTCAGATACCGTTTGCATAAACCTATAAATAATAATACTTGGTATTTATATAGATTTCTTTTAAAAAAATTTTGTTGATGATACTTTGCTAAAAAATGTTTATTGAAAGTAGCGAATTCTGTTAGATGTATATGTATATATAACATTGGAACCTGTTTCTTCAATGAGAAAGAGTTTTCTTAAAACGACAAAACTTCTAAATAAACACCCTAAAGAGGTACGAAGAGAAAGATGGAAACTCTCTCTCTCCAAGGAAAACAATAAACTATAGTTCGAACCAGCGGAACTACTGCCAGCAGGAAACGAATTAGACTGGCCAACCTGGAGATTCCTCAATAGACTTAGAGTAGGAGTGGGCAGATCTAAAATCAACCTAAAAAAATGGGGCATCCTCCAAGACACCTCCACAAAATGTGATTGTGGTATGGAACAAAACATGGAACACCTAATGAACTGCCAAAGCTGCCCATCTTCCTGTACGAAAGAAGACCTTCTGTCTGCAATTACAAATGCTATCGAAGTAGCAAAGTTTTGGTCAAGGGTTATCTAAAACTAAAACAAACATATGAACTCTGACAACTATGTTACCATAAAGTTAGGTCCATTCCAAATTCTACTTGTTTTTCTAATTATATTTATTAAACAATTTATGTATTTTATTATATTTTATTATTTGTATCCATATGGACTCTGAATTATATATATTTATTTTACTTATTTACTTATGATTTATTATCATTTGTTCGTATTCATCTAATTGTGGTTGTATGACACGAAAAAAAAACATTGAAACAATATAACTTTCTAGGACCTAGGACTCATTAAATTATATATATGATTATCAAGAAAATGTACAAAGCATTATTAATAATTTGTAACCGATATTATAAAAAAACACCATGTACAAATTTCAAACGAATTTCCAATAAAATATTATATAACTTTATACATTTTATTTCAAAAAGTCTTAATATAAAATATATTATCCTAAAATATACTTATGATGATGTTGAACCAAATTGTATCTCATTGAAACAGTGTTCCCAACACCATTTATTCCGGAGTTGTAGCGAAATAAAAATAAATTGATTTTTATAAAACACTTATTAAGCATCCCGTAATAAATAAATAAATAAATAAAAATACTTTCACTATGACATAATATATACATTATACACAGTATATAGGTTATTCTAATATTTTACATCAGAAATGGAATAGCTGTAATTAGATTCGTTTTAATTTATAAGCAATAGCTATGACTTTATTGAATATTATTCTTCCAATGTATTGCATAATTTCTGACAATGAATTATATAAAACTGTATATTTATTTAAAAATGTACTGAACTTAATATAAAAAATTTTAAACGTATTAGTCTAGCTGAGTGTATATTTTGAAATATTATGATCAAGCTTATCCTTCGATAAAGTGTACCATAATTACTTACCTATAATGTTGTTATAATCTGTAAAATCAATTAGTTTATAAATATATAAACCATAATTATTGAATTGATATTCATAAACTTAAGAAATTTATTGTTAATTATAAATAAAAATTAATATATAGTATAAAATAAAACAACATTTATAAATATAATAAAATCAGTATGTATTATAGAAATATTTATTAGGAATAACTAGTTTTAACTGTAAGACATTACCAGGTTTAAAATATATAATATATATATATATATATATATATAAGTAAAATTAAAAGATATTATAAAATATACTCTATGATGAATTACGGCTGAAACTTATTCTTACCCATAATATCTTTTTGAAGTCTCTCAGCATATATTTTGTTTAATATATTTTTTACATTTTCTTTTATTCATAATTATTTGTTTTGATTTGAAAATGTGAAAAGTTTTATTTTAATCTAGTTGAGATACATTTTTTTTATAGAATTACTTTTTACAAAGGCAATTCGTTGAATTTAAGCGTTTTGAAAAATTCATTGATTTTAATTTATATTGTTATTCTGAATGAGTTTTTTATATATAAATTCTCCGAGGGTAGAATTAGAAACTGCTTAGTTACAAATAAATAAATTAATTAACTCGTATAAACACAGTATATAGGTTATTGTGATATTTTATATCAGAAATTGAATAGCTATAATTTGATTCATTATAATGTATGAGGAATAGCCATGGTTTTATTGAACATTATTCTGCCAATGTATTGCATAAGTTCTGACGATGAATCAAATATATCTGAATATTATTCAATGAATGTACTGAACTTAATTTAAAAAATTTCAAACGTAGTTTAGTCTAGCTGAGTGTGTATTTGGATATATGATCAAGCTTATTCTTCGATTATTTGTACCATAATTACCTTTTTGTCCGGCTTTTTCTATAAAACATATTGATTTATTAATTTATAAAGTATAATTAAACCCAAGTAATTTATTAGTAATTCAAAAGAAAAATTAATATATACCTAATATAAAATATAAAAATATTTATATATAAAAGTATAATTAAAATGTATTATAGAATATGATTATAAGTAACAACTAGTTTTAATTGTAGAACGACACCAGGCTAACAATATGTAGTATATATATTATCGGCCACCTAATCTCGATCGGTAAATCGTCGGGTAATATGGTAGTAATGAGAGTGTAAGGAATTGTACAAATAATAATAACTACGGTGTTGTGGACTGTATAAAAAAATGTACATAAGAGACTTTATGATTATGTTAGTACCTACCAAATACACATAAATAATAATTAAATAATAATAATAATAATAATAATAATAATAATAATAATAATAATAATAAAAATATTAACAACAACAATAAATAGATAAACAACCGACCTGTTAGACTTTGGTATTGAGTTTAACTTTGCTGGGCGACAAAATATGGTCCCAGAATTCCCCATGTCCGTGAATTAGTGATGTTATAGTATGTGAAGCAACGAATAAAACGTACACACCCCGCACACCGATGCGCTGATCACATGATTGATGGTTACATACGGGTGGTGGCACCGAAAACCGAAGTGTACACAGTCATATAACACTAGACCATTAAGCCTCGATCACACGATGACACTGATGTTACGGCAGTAAGTTGCATGACACTATTCGAAATTCAATACCGTGACGTGAAATGTCGTATACTGTTCACACATATAATGTGAGTGTCATGACTCATGACATTAAACAGCATAGTGTTGTGATAATTTTTCTTATCATTATAATATTATTAGTCTTATCAGTAATTCGTTTTGTCTAATTTTTTTACTTTTTCATCTTTTTTTTTAACTAAAAGCCAGACTTAACCAGAAAGTATTGTGTTCAGTCGCTTAAAATGGCCAATAATTGCGTTTTAAAGGCAGCTGCGGATGTGTTAGAAGAGATGATAGTTTTAGAATTGAGAAGAAAGTATGAAAAGAAACGTGAATGGGTTAGAAGGTGGATAATGCGTAAGAATAAATTAGGTGCATCTGAAACATTACTAAGAGAGTTGCAGTTGGAAGATCCCCTGTCTTTTTGTAACTTTCTTCGAATTTACTATCCTATGTTCAAAAAAACTTTATCAGTTGTCGATATGAGCACAAATTGATAATGATGGCGTGACACCATCAGTGTCACGGTGTCGAATATCAAACATTTTTGATACACGACACTACCACGGTGACACTACTGTCGAGATATCGTGACAGTGAGACACTACGTTGTTCACACGGCGACACTGGTCCGACATTAAATGCCACGGCACTAAGCAATTCACACTTGTCCGTCACGGACCGACACAGCACAGCATTTCATTTTATTCGTCATAATGAAACTTAGTTACTATACTATGTAATGAGGTAATTCCCATCTATACGTACATCAACCACCGGCATCCACCGGCACGTTCCAACATTCTCGTCGAGAATGTTTTGCCGGTGCCGGTCGATGCTGGTTGATGACGTTAAGTATCGTGTTGGTGTAGTGTGAATATTATAGTGGCCAACCGACATTATTTTTTACTATAATTTAATATATAATTTGATTTTGCACTGAATTTATTATATTCTATATATATATAATTCAAATTATCACAATTGGTAAAATTTTCAAACATATTTTTATAATAATAAAATAATATATAAACGAATGCAAGTTTACAACCACAAGCTTGAAGAAAATTTTACACAATAAACAACACTAAACAATAACTAGACCATTATAACGACAAACAACCTAACAACTTCAACGAATACGTGCGTGCGCGAGCGCCGGCGTCGGTTGTTGCCGGTCCAATGTGAATTAACTATGCCGTTTCCGTGACGGTACGTGCTGGTCCGTGGCGGTCCGTGACGGGCAAATGTGAATTTAGCGCTTTAGTGTCGTCGTGTGAACGAGGCTTTAGGCACTGACACATTATGCGTGTAAAATTCGACGCAACACTTCGACAACGACCTATACAAAATCACGCATGTCGCATGTGATCGACCAAGGGAACCAATTTTACGCCCCGGTATGCGTACTTGCAGGGCTTGAAAACGTTATATTTATAACGTTATTATAACGTTATAACGGAATAAAATCGATAACGTTATAAAACGAAAAACGTTATAACGCAAAAATTAATAACGTTTTCAAGCCCTGCGCACGTGCGTAATCGTACGCAATATGGCGGCCGTTATACACGGACACACCACCCGTGAAATAACATGAAAAACGAACGGGCACCGAAGTTTCTACCGCGTCACATACGACGGTGAAAACAACGAAATTCACATGAAACCTCGTTCGCACTATACCGGAGAATAAAATGACTTTTCGCTAAGCCCAACGCACACTATGATCCGGTGATAGCTATGGTTTTATTGAACATTATTCTTTCAAAAAATCGCATAAATTCTAACAATGAATCATATACAACTGTATAACTTGTAACAATGTACTGAGTTAAATTTCAAACAATTCAAGCGTATTTTAGTCTAGCTGAGTGTGTATTTTAAAATATAATCATAAATATAATAATTATTTATACCATAATTAATTACCTATATTATCGGCCTTTACTATAAAACATATTGATTTATTAATTTATAAAACATAATTATTGAATAAGTATGATAAACTTAAGAAGTTTATTATTAATTAAAAATAAAAATTAATATATACTATACAATATAACAATAATTATAAATATAAGTAATATTAATATGTATTAGAAAATAAGATTATAAGTAACAACTAGTTTTAACTGTAGGACGTCACCAGGATATAACAATACATAATATATGTATATATATATATATATATAAGTAAAATTAAAAGACATTATAAAAATACCCCATTTTGAATTGCGGTTGAAACTTGTTGTTACTCATAAACTTTTTTAAAATTTTCTGAACACATATTTTGTTTATTAGGTATATTATATTTATTTTAATTCATAATTATGCGTTTTACTTTATACAAAAAATTGAAAATTTCAAAAGTCTTATTTTAATCTAGATTCAGATATATTTTTTTACAGAATAAGTTTTTACAACGGTAATTTAAAAAATTTAAGAGTTGTAAGAAAATCATTCATTTTTAATTATTTATTATTTTAATTAAGTTTCTTAGATAAAAATTTTTTGAGAGCAGAATTAGATACTGTTTGGATATTATTTAAAAAAATATAACCAGGTATATATGTAATAAAAAAATAATTATTTTATGAAACAACTGGATTATATTAGATGTTTTAACATTGGAATAACTGATCTCCTAGAGCCAAGGGCATGTAAAATTATGTTTATGATTATCGAGGAATTGTAGAAAGCATTCTTCTTAATTTGACACATATATTAACAGTGGGTTTTTTTAGTATGGACTACACCTCTATTTATCAGAGATATTACGACTATTTTAGGAAAAAAACTAAGAGGAATGTGACAATTATTCTTTAAATAAACCTCCTTTTCCGGTTTCCATTTATTGTTAAATATACCTATTCAAAATACCGAATGATATATAAAAATAACTACCTTAGGAAAGCCTCCGAGTCTGAATAATATGGGTTAGGTGGAATAAAACTTTGAGAAGAAATATTTTTTTTGGGGGGGAGAGGGTGGATCTGTATCAATGTATGTCATAGATGACGCTGAACTATTAGTTTTATTAGCTTCAATAGTTTCGAAGTTATAAGAAAAAAATAAAAATAAAGATCTGTGGTTCTAGTATAATATTATACATTGATCTACTTTATATTATCCATCAACGATCTTCCGAGCTTTCTACGACTACAACTAAGTGTCTAAGTGCACTATAACAATAATTCTGTAAAGTAATTGGCTTTTGGATCCCAAATATTGAGATATATATACATATATAAATATAAGTTCAAGATAGCACATTAGATTTTTTAAATAATCATCAAAGGCAGCCCAACTCAATTAGTTTGAACTTGTTCAGTGTTCAGTTAGATAATTTTGAAAATTTTACATTTGTACCTTGTATAACAAATACGATAGAGCTAACTCACAATACCTCGAGAGTTATTCTCGCAAACTGTTACGATAAACGTGAAAAAATAGGGGTTAAATTTCATAAGATACGGTCATAGTAGATGCCTACATCACAAAAGGTATAACATACTAATTAAACACGACATTTCAAGCCTTATTTTAGTCTACCTGATAATATTTATTCTTAAATATAATTAAACTTATTCTTCGTAAATATATTGTAGCATTACTACTTACAATTCTCAATCAAATCGTTTATCTTTTCTATTGATTTATGAATTTAGAAACAATAATTATTGAATATATTTCAAATTAATATACTAATTAATTCATAAATTATAATACTCTTATAAAAATAAAATAAATTCATAATATGAATAATAATAATATGTATACTATAAACATGTATATATGTAGAAGCAATATACATTATAGAAAATATCTCATAATGACCCACGATGGAATTATGTTATTTATAATGCTTTTGAATACTCGTTGCACATGTTGTTTTTAAAATTTTATGTTTATTTTTATTCATAATTATTGGTTTTACTTTATGCAGAAGTTTGAAGATTTTGAATAATTTAAATTTAATCTAGTTTGTGATCATTATTCTTACAAAATAAATTTCCACAATTGTAATTTATGGAATTTAAGCGTTGTGAGAAATTCATTGATTTTACTTTAAATATATTATTATTTAGATACATTTCGAGATATAAATTTTCTGAGGTCAGATTCAAATACCATTTGCATAAACCTATAAATAATATTACAAGGTATTTATACAGATTTTTAAATAAAATTTAGTTGACGATATTTTGCTAAAAAAAAGTTTATTGAAAGTAGCGAATTCTATTAGATGTATTAACATTGAAACAATCTGATTTCCTAGGAGCCCTAGGGTATATTAAATTATGTATGTGATTATCAAGAAAATGTACAAAGCATTGTTTATAATTTGTAACCAATATTATAAAAAACATCATGTATAAATTTCCAATAAAATATTATACAATTTTATAAATCATTACTTTAAATAATCTTAATATAAAATCTGTATTTACTTGCAACAAGTATACTGTATATAATAACTACCACAATAATTACTTATATGACGCTGAATCAAACTCATTGAAACAATGTGCCCAACACCATTCATTCCAGAGTTGTAGCGAAATAAAAAGAAAATTATTTTGTCAAAATTTTTATTTAGAGTTCCGTATTAAATACATAAATAATAAAAACACGTACAAAGACAATATAAACACAATATGTAAGTTATTGTAACATTTTACATCAGAATTTTAATAACTGTAATTTTGATTCATTATAATTTATAAGCAATAGTTACGGTTTTATGAAATTGAATATTAATGTAAAAATGTACTGAGCTTAATTTAAAAATTGATAAACGTATTTTAGTCTAGCTTAGTGTACAGAGTGTTCAAAAAGTATGGAACATTGCATTCTTCTCGTCTCCTAATTAATATTTATGAATTCTGATTTTTGCATATTGTTAGACACTATAATACACATATTTAAATTAACTTTTCAATAATTTATCCCACTTAAATTATGAGTTACAAGTCTCAACTTTCGATTTTCAAATGGCATTCGCTATTTTATTTTTTATTCCTGTACCGATTAAAAAAATATATATAATGGCGTTTAAAATTTCATTTTATATCAAATATTTTTCAAAATATATCTATTTTAACTGAAAAAAGGATTGAAATAAAATTAGGAATTAAAGCTATAAATATATATTTTAATTGTGTATTTTAAAAATGTATTTTAATTTTGTTTTTACTTACTAAACTTACTGGCGTCTATGTTATTTAATTAGTATACCACGATTTAAGATAAAGATTAACAACTATTATTATCACGGTAGTATAATTTATCTGCTTTGTATTATCACAGATAACTTGAAAATTATCAGCTGTGATATTATCACAATATTATCATGATAAACGAATTACTTTGCTTATACATTACTATTGAACATTTAATTATGTATTATTTTTCATAGTACATTATCAAAAATGTTTTAAAAACAATGTTAACTCGAAGTATAAAATATTATTCAATGTATCAGCATTTTGACCGAGATGAATTGTGATATCACTTTTTATTATTATACTGCGAGTAAATTAAGAAAATTTAAATTATTTCGTTATTTAACAGTTAATTGTTTCAACTATTATATATTTTTTATATTCAAACAATACAAATTACAGAATAAAAGTATAGTTATCTTAATTTAGTAAGTAAGTTATGTATAAAGTTTGAATAAAATAGTACATTTAAGTTGTTTTAATTTTTTTAACTAAACGTCTGAATACATAATACCTAAATAGATAGATACTTATGAAAGGTAAACAATTAAAGGGTGAATGTTCTTTCATTAAAAATAATTTTCTTATATCATAATATAAGCTATAGTGAATAATATTATTTTGACTCTATACATATACAATAATAAAATTATTGCAAATTATAACGTAATAAACTTATACTCTATCTATAGTTATTGCATTTAATAAAATAAATAATAAAACAATTTAGTGTAATACCTATACACTAAAGAGTAATCGGTCAAAAAGTCCAAGGACAAAAAGTCCGATTTAAAAATAGTTGGACAAAAAGTCCGGACACAATTTTTGACCGCAGACAAAAAGTCCGATTAAAAATAGATGGACAATAAGTATTATTTATTTAGTATCAATAATTTTTATGAATCTTTTAAAATGACAACTTGTTCCATATTAAGCAATGTAGTAAAAATTTACGAAAACGTCGAAAATACGGCAGTATTAATAATACTATATAGACTACTATATAGTGCACGTCTCGCGATGTACTAAAGGTAGTTTAAAAGTATGAAGCAAAATGTGTTTATCAATATAAATGTCAACCACTCAGCCGGTAATAATTAATATATCACGTAGTTTTCTTATATATTCAGATTGGGATTTGGAAAATACTGAAGACTGCAGCACAGTAACCTATATATAGCTATAGTATACCTACGTACCTATATATGCCTATACCTATACTGCAGAGACTTGTTGAAGGGACGTGGACCTTAGTCCCCCTTGAACTATCACTAATCAGCAATAGCAAAAATATATAATTCGGACTTTTTGTCCAACTATTTTTAAATCAGACTTTTTGTCCTCGGACTTTTGGTCCGGGATTCACACTATAGGTAGGTTAGATGGTGTACCTTCAGTATTTACTATTAAAATGTCCACTCCCTATAAATTAACAAAATATAGAAATATTTATTTATAAAGTAAATTTTAAACTGGGTACCTGCCAATTTTATTATTTATCTATATGATAACATTTTTAAAATGTCATTAAATATTACATTTCAAATAAATTTTTTTTAAATATGTACTTATGTATTGAAAATTGAATAATCCAAAATAATTCTAACCATGTTTCAAAATATTTAATCATTATGTTGAAAAAAGGTAAAAAAAACCTGCTTCATATTTAATAGCTCTCAATCATTATTCTTGAATATTTAATCATTTTTTCCAATGAAAATAATAAATAGATATAACCTACCTACACAATTGTGTTTAAAATAAGTAGGTACTTAATATCTAAAATTGCAGTAAAACAATAATAACAATATTTTCTCTAGACAGATGTTATAAATTATAATCAGAACTAAATTATGTGGTGTAAAATATATTTAAACTATTAAAACAAAATCTTCACCTTCTCTAAACTATTTGAAACACATCCGAGACAACTCGTTTACATTGTTTTTGACTCCTCGTACATTTTTGACAAATATTATACTAGGTGTCATCCTCAATTCATTACAATAAATAAATAAATGAAATGTGAGCTTGCACAAACAAATTCTGCTTTCCTATGAATGGAACAAAACCCAAGTATATTATCCAAAAGTTGTTGAAAAAAAAATCATGTAATACTATTATTACTGATAATAAAATCAAATTATTACTGCAGTTAAAAATAGTACAAAAAAAAAACTATAAACTTATAAGAAATCAAATGTATACGGTCTATGAATGAAACTAAATTTAGTACGTTAAAATACAAAAATAATATTAAAATACATTGGTAAATCTCAAAAATATTATATTTATATGTTATTAACATATACTATGAGACATTTTCAATATTGAATGAAGCAGACAAAATATCCTAGCTATTATATAATATAGCTTATTAAAATAAATCTAGTAGGTACCTATTTTTTCAATCTGTACATACGAGTATAAGAAATAAAATAAAATAAATTATTTTAAATTTGTTTATTTGATTATCAAATAAAATAATATTATGTATTATGCATTTTAAATTCAACAATGTTTTCATTAAATATTGAAAGAAATATATATTTTTTTTTAATTCAAAAATAAATATTAATTGTAATGTATAAATTTGACAAAAATGTGTTATTTATTTTGTAATTTTGAAGTTAGAATACATTATTTTTAAAATACTAGTGATTATGGCGATGCATTGTTGACAAATATACTTAGATTATACCCAGATATGCATCATAGTAGTTACTAGGCATATTTGAGGATGTCACGATTCTAACAGCAATTATTTAAATTGTGTTTAAGCATTTAGACAGAAAAAATATTAATTTGAAAAAAATAGAAATATAATAGTTAATGAAACACATACTTATCCGCATGAATAAAACATTATTTTCCATTCTAAAAGTACCTACATTACTTATCTTTATTATTTATTTATTATCCTAAATGTAAATTTTATAATTTCAGATATTGTATTAATATTTATTTATTTACCTATTTAAATTAACAGTTACGGCTTATGACTTCATGCAATTATTAAAATGTTATAACCCATTATTTAAATTAATTTTGAAAGAAAAAAATATGATTGAACTTTAAGTAAACATAATTAATAATTAATTTAAAAGTGTTTATGAGTTTTCTAGCCTTTTTGTTGTTATTTCAATTACCGCACGTTATCATATACCTATGTTATGTAACGAACGTGTACGCGTGTGACCCCCGGCCGGTCGCTGTCGTCGACGACACTCCACCGGGTACGTTCAACCAGGCGCTGATCCAAGAATATTTTATTGGGTGGGCCCATAAATATAACCCCAAAAATTATTACAGATAACACAGTAAAATTTTAATTAAATATAGAATAATTTTTATTTATTTATTTTAAAATTAATTCATTTTATTTAGTTATTAGTATTGATATGGTTATATAGAAAAATGTAATTTTCTTGATTTATCACATGCAAATTCGTTCAGAATTTCATCTGGATTTTTCATTAGTTCTTCACTTTGTTCTTTCTCGATTGATAGCAGAACTAGGTAATCGTTTTCCGGTCATAGTTGATCTGTTGTAGGTTTTTCTTCTCTTCATTTTCGAAAAACTTCTTTCTGCTATAGCGCTTGAGACTGGATAAACTAATACTCGTCTGTAAATTTCTTCTAGCTCTAGGAACGATGCTCCCATGCTTTTAATTAAGATGTATATTGCCATCAAGTTTGATTCTAAAACAAACATTTTTTTTTCCTTAAATCACATTGTACTTTTAATTTTCAAGAAATTGGTTGTCCGTGGAAATCCCTGGCAATTTCATAAATATATTTATGTCTAAAACCATTTTAGAGTTTGGATTATACGCTTCCACTGCTTCAATTAGTTTTATTTGTTTAAATCTTCGATTCATTTCGATGAGGATATTATCAATTATTTCAAAGTATTGACTTCTCATTTTTATTTTGTGATTAAAAATGTCGTGATTCTATCCTATAGAATTTGTCACAAAATAATCGGTAAGTTTTGATGACACATTTTTTTTTCATTTTTCCATAACTGGAACGCTAATTTCACTATTGATTTCATCTACAGAGTTAATTACTTTTTCATATAATTAATTAAATTTCTTTTCGGTTCTAATACTCTTTATCTGATATTTTGTACATTTAATAAGTGATACGCATTTACTTAAATCCGTAGATTTGGATTATAAATAAACTGATAGCGAGTTTATACATAATAAAAGATCATCCGAACAAAAAAGGATCAATAAATTGTCGAATGTTGCGAATTGGTTTAATAAACCTCTGACTTCTGCACCTTCTTTTGATTTTTTACTCACAGTACACTCTTTTAAATCTTTAATAACACAATTGAAACATATTTTAAAGAAATGTACACCTTTATACTTTGAAACCCACCTTGGTTCACAGTGCTGTAGTATTTTTAATATTTTATCACAGTTTTCTTGTGATTTCATAAATATATCGTTTCGTAGTGAAGAAGATGCCTGAAATGAATATATTGCTTCTAATATACCAATTGTATTATTAATAGCTAAACCATGTTTTGATGCATCTACTAAAACAAGATTTAGTCTGTGAACATAACAATGCACATATGGACATGGGTTTTTAAACATTTCTCGGATAAATTGCTGAAGACCATTGATGCTCCCCGACATAACTGAAGCTCCATCGTATGATTGGCCAATATAATTTTTATGTCCAAATAAATAGAACCCAAAAAACAGTAAATATTATTGGCAAGTGTTTTGGCATCCAACTCTTTAAACTCAATAAATCCAAGAAATCTTTCGTTAATACGATTGCCACTTATGTAACGTACACTAATACTCATCTGTTTTGTGTTAGATTCATCTTTAGCTTCATCGACAATAATACTGTAAAAATAACTTCCATTTTGAACTTCTTTCACAATAATAAGTATTGTTGAAAATTTTGGATGGGCCCGGGTCCACCCGGCCCACCCCCTAGATCCGAGCCTGCGTTCAACGCGTGAGCACGCTTACCGAACATCGCGAACGCTCAACCAAAGGCGCGAATCATCTTCGTGATCCGTATCAGTGTCGGTTGCAGGTACCAGAGGATCCTGCAAATCCACAGAACCCCCTAACCAACCAACCAATCAACCACTCAATACCACCTTCAGTCGATCACACTCGGGCTCAGATCGCATTTATTTTATATTATTTGTTTTGTTTTTATATTATTATTTATTTATTTGTAATTATTTGTACCTATTTATTTAATGCCCCGCCTTACTGGCCAGCACATTTTTTGCCCATTAGTTTTAGTGTTTTTTTGTTTTTTATATATCAATAGTAGGCCGTCAACCGGCATTCATGAACAATTTTCCGTGTTTATATTTATTTCACATACCTACCCATTACCTATACAGTCTACTCGAAGTTACCATCAAACAAAAAGTATTTCATACACAAAAAATACAAAATTACGTATTTAAATTAATTTGTACCTAATAATTTGCAGTTGTCTGTATTTTCTGTTAGAGTACCTATTGGGGTTGTTTATATTACATACATATAATATATTTACCGAAATATTGGTATATATATATAATATTTATAAAACATAAAATATTAGTTTTGAAATTATTCATAACTAGAACAAAACAAAATTAAATTAATTTTTCTTAATTATAAATTTATTATACAAAAATTCTTAATTTTGATAATGATAACATACATATTGTTGATTAAAATGGTTTTAAAGATAACAAATTACGTCCCATACACGAGTAATACACCTTTAACACGTCTTGTATACCTGCGTATAGTATGACATTTTATCTGTTCAATAATTCAGTCGATGTCAGTCGGGTTATTATTAATGACATACTCATGCAAGTGTAATAGTACAACAAAAAGCGTCTTCTATTTCCATTTTATTCGATTTTCAAATCGGTGTTTTGGAAAAGTGGCACATTCGAAATTAAAATTTTACACTATAATTTTTTTGTTTAATCTATATGAATATTAAAAAAAAATTAGGGGTTGTCATTTAAAAATCAAAAGTTGATGCATTTATTTCGTAATTTAAAAAGGGGGGGGGGAAATTGAATAATTAAAATAATCCTCAAATATGTGTATTGTAATCTAAATAAAAATCCAAAATCAAAATTCAAAAAAATATACTAAGGAAGGAGAAATCTACAATGTTTCATATTTTGTACACACTGTACATTTAGAAATATGACCAAGTTTATTCTTCGATAATATTTACCATAATAACTTACCATTAATCTCGATACATACTGTAAATTCAATTGGTTTATAAAATTATAAGCCATAATAATTGAATAGGTATTAATAAACTTAAGAAATTTATTATTAATCAGAAATAAAAATTAATATATAATACAAAATATAACAATATTTCTAAATATAAGTAAAATAACTATGTATTTTAGAAATGATTATAAGGAACAACTAGTTTTTAACTGTAAAACGTTACCTGGTTTATAATATACAATATATATATAAGTTAAATTAAAAGATATTAAAAAATATACCCTATGATGAATTACGGTTGAAACTTGTTGTTACTCATAACTCATTTTTTAACTCTCTCAGCATATATTTTGTTTAACAGATATATTATATTTATTTTAATTCATAATTATATGTTTTACATTATATAAGAGATTGAAAATTTTAAAAGTATTATTTTAATTTAGCTTGAGATACATTATTTTTACAGAAATACTTTTTATAATGGTAATTCATAGAATTTATGCGTTGTGAGAAACTTATTAATAATTAATTATTAATTCCTTTAATTACATTTTTATATAAAAATTCTTCCAGGGTAGATATAGATACTGTTTGGATATTTATGAAATATATAACTAGGCATGTATATAGATTTTTCTAAAAGAAATTATGACAAAATCATGTCTAAAATGACAAAATTATGCTAAAAATTATTTTTTGAAATTACCGAATTAAATTAGATATTTTAGCAATGGAAAATCTGATCTTCTAAGAACTAGGGATTGTTAAATTATGTATGTAATTAGCAAGGAAATGTACAAAGCCTTGTTAATAATTTATAACATTTATTATAAAATAAACATCATGTATAAATTTCCAACAAATTTTCAATTCAATGTTATATAATTTCATAAATCATTATTTCAAAAAGTCTTAAAATAAAACATATATTTACTTGCAACATGTTTACTGAATATAATAATTAAAACTATAATAACTTAAATAACGCTGAACCAAACTCATTAAAACAATGTTTCCATCACCATTTATTCCAGAGTTATAGCGAAATAAAAATAAATTGATTTCGATAAAATATTTATTTAGCATACCGTAATAATAAATAAATAAAATAACTCGTACAATGATATAATATAAACACAATATATAGGTTATTGTGACATTTTACATCAAAAATTGAATAGTTGTAATTTGATTCGTTATAATTTATAAGCAATTGCTATGGTCTTATTGAACATTATTCTTTCAATGTATTGCATACATCATATAAAAGTAAATATTATTGAAAAAATATACTCAGCTTAATTCAAAAAAAGTCAAACATATTTTAGTCTATCTGAGTGTATATTTTGAAATAAATGATCAAGTTTATTTTTCGATTAGTTGTACCATTATTACTTACACTTAGAACTGGTATCCACTGTAATATCAATTGATTTATTAATTTATAAACCATAAATATTAAATAAGTATAATTAAACCTAAGACATTTATAGTATTTTAAAATAAAAATTAATATATAATATAAAATATAACAATATTTATAAATATAAGTAAAATTAATATGTTTTATAGAATATGATTATAAGTATTAACTAGTTTAAACTGTGGAACACCACAAGGTTAACAGTATATAATATATATATATATATATATAATTAAAATTAAAAGTTATTATAAAGGTTACCCTATGATGAATTATGGTTGACACTTTTTGTTACTCATAACAACTTTTTTTAAAGTCATTCAACATAATATATTTTGATTAATAGGTTTATTATATTTATTTTTAATCAAATTATTCCTCTTTACTTTATACAAAAGATTAAAACTTTGAAAAGTTTTATTTTAATCTAGCTTGGGATATATTATTTTTACAGAATTAATTTATACAACGGCCATTCATAGAATTTAAGAGTTGTGAAAAATTCATTGATTTTAATTTAGTGTTTTGGATAAAAATTCTCCGAGTGTAGATTTAAATACAGTTTTGATAATTGTAAAAATATAACTAGATATGTATACAGATTTTTTTTAAATTAAGATGATGAAATTAATTTATGAAACTAATCCAATATGTCCAAGGATATAGGTGGAATCCAGGTGGCCCGTTAAGGATCGAAAACGATGTAGTTATACTGTTCTTTATTAAGCTTTCTTTTCAAATTACAATTATCAAATATATATATATATACAAGTTCTTATTATTATAATTACAATAAGGCCAGGAGTCGCCGGGGCAGATACAAATATATATAGCCCTAGAGCCCCACGTCCGGGAAGGACGTTTCCTATAACCCTACTTATTAGAAGCGGGTTGCCCAAGCCTAAGTCCTAGGGTAGGGGAGTCTTCCGACAGGTGTCGGGAATATGCGGGGTCTTCTGTGGGGACCACAAGTGTTCCAATATTATCTTACAAGTTAATGTAGGAATCCCGATTGGGTTCCGAGAATATTTATGTAAATTTATACTGAAGGTATATTTACGTATACCGTGATTCACAATCGCCGATGTTGCCGGGGGTCCCGGGACGATGGTCCGGGACGTGATCGAACCGAGTTGATCCTAGGCGTAGTGTGTTGGTCGCGGTTGTCCGGCGTGCCCCATTGTGGTCCGCTATGGTGCTCGCTCGGTTGGTCCCCGGAGCTCAGGGGGTTGGAAGGTGGGTGGTCCCTATCGATCCAACGTCCGTGTCGGTCCTTGTCGATCGCCTTTCCAACCTTCTAATCAATTTCGGAAAGGTTAGATTTGGTTTCCTGGGTTGAGGGTGTCCGTGGATCTCACCTCAAGTGCCGACAGTGGCTGGTGGGTGATTTCTCCTTGAAGGTTGGAAAGGTTGGACGGGGACGCCGACGCTAGTCGGATCCTCTGGTCCTGAACTCCGGTTGCCGACGTTGATTGGATACTCAGGTACTGGACTCCGGCAGCTGACGATGGTTGGAACTAGTGATGGGCACTCTCGAGTGAAAACTAGTTTTGAAGTATCTATTTATTCGATTGTTTTTAAAAACTATCGGACTATCAAAACTATCGAAACTATCGACTACTATCGAAACTATTTTTTACATATTCGATAGACAATACCATGACGAAATATCATAATAAATAATACTTTCTATTCACAATCTACTATCGAGTGATTCATTCGATAGATAATACAATCTATTCCCAATCGAGTGAAAACTATCGAGTGATTCAGTCAATAGTTTTTTTACATATTCGATAGATAATACTATCTATTCATTTGAAAAACACTCGGTTGTTTATCAAACTATCGATAAACTATCGATAGTCAAAAATAGTCGGTTCCGCCCATCACTAGTTGGAACTAGGACGGAGACATTGACCTATCTTATGAGAAGTAGCGGTCAGAAGGGAAGGTAGGTATATCTTATAAGAAGTAGTAACCTGTAGGATTGGAAGGGTGGCGTACCTTATAAGAAGTAGCGGCCGAAAAAAGGTTGGTAGAGATCGGGCCGGAGTGCTGTGTTCGTTTGATCGAGAGAATTAGCAAGCTAATTTATTTAAAGGCGATTACGGCATCAGCACCCACAATAGTGTTTTCCTATTCCGATACCTTTCATATGAAAAGTTGTTCGGAAAGGATGAGGTATTGATGGTCTGGAATCGACCGGTATAAATACTGATCGCCCGTTGTCTCTATATCACGACTTCGTTTGTGCATTCTATGTTTCTCGTACTTTGTATTGGTAGTTCTTTACTTTGCCTTTTCATCTGTTGTGTTTCTTTATATTTCATACTTCATTATAATGTAATATTAAAAAGAAGTTTCGTTTCCTTTTATAAAACTTATTTTATATTGTTGTATGTTCGGTTTTTTGATTCTTCTTTGTTGCCAGCGTCATCTGTTGTCGACCCGTCGCCGATGTCTTGCGTTTCACGTTTATGTTGGTTCGAGTTTCGTTCGGCACGCTCCGCCGCTGGTATTCGTATCGCGGCGCCTCGTGGTTTTCTGCATATAACCTTTGTATTTGACCGCTAGGCTTTCTCTGTTATTTCGTATCGGTGTTATATCGTGTAGGTATTTGTTTTTCTGGGTAGGTACGTATGTCAGGCTTAAGGCCGTTATAAGATGTTTTAAAAATGGAAAAATTTATTTCCTAGGACCTAGGGCATGTTAAATTATGATTATGATTATCAAAGAATTGTATAAAGCGTCGTTAATAATTTGTAACCTATATTAGCAGGGATTTTTTAGTAAGTTCTACATTTCTATCTATCAGAGATTTCCCGAGTATTCTACGACAAAAACTAAGTGCACTATTACAATAATTCCAAAAGTAAATCACCTCTTCCAGTTTCCATTTAATGTTAAATATATTCAGAATACCGAATGATATATAAAAATATCTACCCTAAGAAAGCCTCCGAGTCTGCATAAATTGGGTTATGTGGAATGGAGTTTTGAGAAGAAATATTTATATATATTTTTTTTTGTGTGTGTGTGTGGGGGAATCTGCATCATTGTATGTCATTGAATGACACAAAACCTAAATGTATCTCATTGAAACAGTGATTAAGGTAATTTTGAAAATTTTAAATTTGTACCTTGTTTAACCAAATACGAGATAGCTAACTCAATATACGTTGAGAGTAATTCTTGCGATATCGCAGATCGATACGTTAAACGTAAAAAAAAATAGGAGTTAAGTATCATCAGATCCAGTCATAGTGGATACCTACATCACAAAATGTATATCTTAATATTTAAAAATGACATTTCTAGCTATTTTTTAGTCTACCTAATAATGTCTATTCTTAAATAAATTCAAACTTATTCTTCATAAATATATTGTACTATTACTACTTACTTATCGAATTGAAATCGTTTATCCTATCTATTGATTTATTAATTTAAAAAAAATAATTATTGAAAATATTTAAAATTGAAAAATTAATTAAATCAAAAATTGTAATATTCTTATTAAAATAAAATAAATACATAATATGAATAATAATAATATATATATATTAAATACATATATATTATAATACATATGAAATTATGTCATTTATAATGTTTTTTGAATACTCATTGCAAATGTTGTTTTTAAAATTTATATTTATTTTTATTCATAATTATTGGTTTTACTCTATGCAAAAAATTGACGATTTTAAATAATTTGAGTTTAATCTAGTTTGTATACATTATTCCTACAAAATTAATTTTTACATTGGTAATTTATTGAATTTAAGCATTGTGAAAAATTCATTAATTTTACTTAAGCATGTTATTATTTTGTTACAATTTTTAGATATAAATTTTCTGCGGTCAGATTCAGATACCGTTTGCATAAACCTGTAAATAATAATACTAGGTACCTATTAGTATAGATTTTTTAAAAGGAATTTAGTTGACGATACTTTGATAAAAAATGTTTATTGAAAGTAGTGAATTCTATTAGATGTATTAACATTGAGACAATCTTATTTCCTAGGACCTAGGGTATATTAAATTATATATGTGATTATCGAGAAAATGTACAAAGCTTTGTTAATAATTTGTAACCGATATTATAAAAAAACATCATGTATAAATTTCAAACAAATTTCCAATAAAATATTATATAACTTTATAAATCATTACTTCAAAAAGTCTTAATATAAAATATATATATTTACCTAAAGTATGTATACTGAATATAGTAACTACTATAATAATTCCATAGATGACCCAGATTCAAAATGTCTCTCATTAAAACAGTGTTCCCAACACCATTTATTCTGGAGTTGTAGCGAAATAAAAATAAATTGATTTTTACTATATAATTATTTAGTGTTCCGTAATAAATAAACTCTCATAATGACATACTATAAATATAGTATATAGGTTATTGTGACAATTTACATCAGAAATTGAATGGCTGTAATTTGATTCGTTTTAATTTATAAGCAATAGCCATGGTTTTATTGAACATTACTCTTCCAATGTATTGCATAAATTCTGACGATGAACCATAATATAAAACTGAATATAAATATAAAATTGTACTGAGCTTAATTTAAAAAATATTAAACTTATTTTAGGTTAACTGAGTGTATATTTTAAAATATAATCAAGCTTATTCTTCGATAATATATGCCATAATTACTTACTATCTATCTCGTTATACACTGTAAATCCAATTGGTTTATTAATTTATAACCCATAATTATTTAATAGATATTAATAAACTTAAGATACCTATTTATATATTTATTTATTTATGCTGACCGGCGATTTACAAGGTTACAATATATACAGGTTATGACAAAAATTAAAAATTAAATTAAATAACAGCTGTTAATTGTTTTACAATATTAATGGTATTACAAATAATTTAAGAGTACATAATTATTAATAAAGCCATTAGAAATATAACGTGACTTTAAAATACCAAGTTGACAATTAATTACTTTACTTATATTATTATTGGCGCACATATTATTGAAAGAACATAACATACGGTCAAGAGAATGATTTATTCATATCAATATCATTGGAAAGGTATATGGAAGGGGGTGATATTTCTTGAGTAGAAAGCAGAAACATGAAAATTTATGTTTGAAAGGATACAAGAGATATTTAATGAGCCATTTAGAATGGAAGATACAAATTGGTGATCAATATCTTGACGGCGGGAAGATAGAGTTGGTATATTAAATAAATTTTATAAAGACTCTTGTAGTCATGTCGTGGACGATTAATTTTAAGAACATAAGCTAAATGCGAAAGGAATTTATTTTGGACTCGCTCCATTCTTAGTATGTCTTTAGCTAGATGAAGATCCCAAACTATTATTTCGTAATAAAATATCGAGCAAACCAGAGCAATTAATTTATTATTAATTTAAAATAAAAATTAATATATAATATAAAATATATCAATATTTATAAATATAAGTAAAATTAATATGTATTATAGAAATGATTATAAGGAATAAATAGTTTTAACTGTAAGATATCACCAGGTTTAAAATATATAATATATATATATAAGTAAAATTGCAAGATATATTTAAAATATACCCTATGATGAATAACGGTTGAAACTTTTTCTTACCCATAATCTATTTTTGAAGTCTCTCATCATATATTTTATTTAATAGGTTTATTATATTTTATTTTATTCACAATTATTCGTGTTACTTTATACAAAAGATTGAAAATTTGAAAATTTCATTTTAATTTAGGTTGAGATACATTTTTTTTTACCGAATTACTTTTTACAACAGCAATTCTTAGAATTTCCGCGTTGTGGGGAATTCATTGATTTTAATTTGTATAAATATTTTGAATATAACCGTATATAAATTATATAATAAATATATAATATTTATATATATACCGCGAGAATATAACTTAGAGGAGAACGAATAGGATTAAGAACGATGGATTTAAAACAAGCTTAGATAGATGACAGAGTTTGGTAATAGGACGGTAGTTTGAAATAGTTGTTGTATCGCCTAATTTAAGGAAAGGAGTAACGGAACCAATTTTTAGAGCAGAGGGGAATACGCAAGAATCAAGGGATTTACGGAACAAAAGAAATAGAGATCAAACAATAACATCACTTAACTTGTATAGAAAGTCACTTTGTATGCCATCAGAACCAATTCAATGCATTAATT
>JAIPRL010007649.1:0-22780 GCA_025469235.1 Pemphigus obesinymphae
GACCGATCGAGCGGCCACAGAAGCGTGAGCAGTGTCGCCAACATGTTGAGCTATCAACTGATATCAATGACTTTCCTTGATCATGATACAGTACAAAAAGGGGGCAAATTCAAATTGATGCCAGGCGTGAACATTAACCTTTAACTACTTTTCTTTTGACCTACTTCTTTTCTACATATAATCTATATTTAACTCTTTTATCTTTTGACCATTTCATTATCTTTTATTTCTCAGGCTATTCTCTTATATTTTTTATTCTCAGCTGTAAATGCAACTCATCAAACTTTGTTAATTAATATAATATTCATTTCCAATTCTGTCTAACCTAATAACCCTATACACATTCACCTTAACATTCACATTTCTATTTTATTCACATCTTTTTTATTAATGTAACATTCACTATACAGTTTAATAATATTTTGCTTTCACTATAAATGGCATATTTTTGTCGCATTTAACTATGTATTACCTATACATATATTTTTTTAGTTCTTGTGTCAATAATCGAACATTTTAAATTATTGAATAATTAATTAAAATAAAGAAAATAAATCATATACATATCATATTTGTTTTATTTGGATTTCTTTTACCTTTGTCCTCTGAATTACGTTTATATAATATGTATATAGGTACATATTTTTTTTTTTAACATGTAAAATTATTTTATTTTATTTTATTTTTTTTTAATGGTTTTAGAGTTAAAATAGATATTTTAAAATATTTAAAACACAACATTTCGGATAAGATCACATGAGTTTTTTTTTATCGTTCTCTTATTTTATAGCATTATATCGAACGTATAAAAATACTTTTATTTTTATTTTTTAAATCCCTGTAACATCTTTGTTAATTAATATTTGGTAAAATCTCTATAAGATAGTTTCCAAAATATTGTTTTCTATAAATTTGAATATAAGCCGTTTTAATTTTAAAATAACTTTAAGAGGTAATTTCAATTGTTTTTCTTAGACATGTTTTTACTACTGAAAATGATAAGTGTGGCATCCTCATAATATTAGATAATATTACAGTCTAGAAATGTTCTATAATCCGTCCAGTTTATCTGCACCCTCGGTGACGTCACACGTCTGGCCAGACCGTCAGGATTCCAAAATATAAATTGAATATGAGTATAACCAGTAAGAAAAATATATCAAACATTAGATAGATGATAATACATTATATGTTATCAATATTTTCTTAAACAATGATTATTATAGTGTTTACTCAAGTGTTCACAGTTTTCATTTAAAATTAATATTATTTAATATTAATATCACAATATACACACGTTTATGTACATTTATTTACATTTCCACATATATACACCAGTAGGGGGTAAAATTTCTGGTGGTGCACAACCAAAAATACTGCGGATTAATAACAATAATATATTAACAATATTATATTATGTTATTTTCTCTAAAATGTCGATATAATAGGTAGGTACTGTAATAATGAACGTGATGTCATTAACTTAACACCTATTATATTCATATAAAACATTATTAAATTTATCTTATGCCTATATAACCTAGATAAGTGATATCCTGATAATATCTGAAAATGGGTAGATATTAACTGCACCAAATGACAATGTCGTTACGACATACTACCACAGAATAGTTAGATATACATAGTGGTTGTTTATAACTAGTTTTGTGTTATTTTAATTTAATTTTTATGTTGTTTTCTAAAATGTCGATATAATAGGTAGGTACTGTACTAGGTACTATAAAAACGAACGTGATGTCATTCATTTTATTAAGAACATACCTACATTCATGTAAAACATAATTCAATTTACCTTATGCCTATATAACCTAGATAAGATATATATATATATCCTGATAACATCTGGAAATGGGTATATAATAATTGCACCAAACGACAATCGTCGTTACGACATACGACTAAGAATAGTTAGATATATATAGTTGGTGGTTCAAACAAATTTTGTGCGCTATGCTAAATAATTTACACGGTGTATTTTTCCCTGAAGAAGGAATAAAATACAACTTCGTGTGAGTAAACAGTGCATCGAACATGCATTTTTTAAGAGTGCACAACGGACAACGCTGCAGTAGCGTTGCGACAGTGGCCGAGACCACAATATTATGTAGTCTATGGCCGCAATTGTGCCACTATCGACAGCAATCAAGAATACAGTGGTGCGATTCGTGATAATATGTTAAAATGTTTAATAATATTCACGGGCACGACAATTACTAAATTAGCGATAAATAAATAATAATTGTATATATAAAAACACGTTTAAACAACAAATTAAAGTAACAAATTTACTGAAATTTTAAGCGGTGCACGCGCGTTTGTCCTCCTTAACACGAGCCGCTACTTATATACACTGAATATTAAAGATGGACATTTTTAAGAATAACAACAATAACATTAAAGAAAATTTCAATGCAAAACGTCAATTCCAACAAAAATAATTTACGCTTATTACTATGAATAAATGAAAATGTACAGCAGGAATAATATGCTAACGAGTTGGCTGCTAAGAGAGCCTTAAGATAGGTAAAACCTATTAAATTTATTAGTTAAAAAACATTTATCTGGCGTATCAGAGAATTAGTTATTCCAGTAGAAAAAATAGTACAAAATTTTACTAAAATAAAAAGAGAAAAATAGACTTATAGTAATGAAAAAACTAAAATTACATTGCTTATTAAAATGCATTAGTATATTTATGAGAGTTTATTATGTGTACATTTTATATCTGTATATTAGTTTAGGTAGGTACCTACTATTAGTTTATATATATACACATTTTTGGTCTAGAATATTTCTAAAAAATTATCGCACCCCCTCCCCCTCCAAAAAAAAAGCTATTATCAAGATGCTTGCCTAGTTACAGTGTTAAACATCATACCCATAGTAATAAAAACTTTTACGTTTTAGACAATTTAAACGAAAAAATCAACTTTATATTTAGATTGGAATTTTAACACTTGTAAGAACTAATTGTATTTCTTTATTATTCAGTATTTGGAAAATTGGAACATAAATTTAAAAAAACGTATAGGTATGCATTCAAAATGCATCAACAAAATTAAAGTTCTACACATAGGGATTTTCTACATTGAAATATTTTGTTCACATCTAATATTATAATCAATAACAGTATAGGTACTTGAGCATAACACTTTCTTAAAACAAATTTTACCTTGACATTTAAGTTGTTCATTTTCAAAATACGACTTTATATTCTACATTTTAACAAAATATATAGCGTAGGTACCGATATAAAAAGTAATAGGTATATAATATGATATATAACTACGTAAATAAATCGCTATACAAAACCCTTAGCAAAAAAAACGTGGTAAATAAAAAATACTTAAATTCACAAAACTTTTATAGTTATTGGTATTGAACCAGATAAAAGTCGGAATTCGATAGGAATGTTATGGTATTTGTATTTGTATACATTATATAAAATATATTTTGCATAATATATAGTATATTTTGTGAACAATATGTGATATACCTACAATGTGTGACTTTTAATAAATATTATTGGTATAAAATATATAATCAGTATTTTACCGGGAATATTCCACAGAGATAACCTCAAAAAATATATGTCGGCAACACGCCCGTGCTTCCGAAATTTTAATTAACCCCCACAAATTAAAAAATGTAACGGTCGCCAAAGGCGCAAATGAACGGCACGGGTTATGCTTGGAATGCGTCGAAATTAATAATAATGTAATCGCTAGATGATAAGAAGTCTCCGGCGCCTCAGCAAATCTTCGTCGTGTGTTTAATCGTGCTGTTATTGTGAAACAATAATACTCTAATACTCGTATGATATTATGTATATGAGTAAGCTGAAACGAGGACGAACGAATTATTAACTAGCGTGTACAGTATAGCCTAACGGTAGCCTCTGAAAACGCGTTCAACATAATATTATGATATAGGCTATTGACTAACAAAACATAAAACAATAATAATATTATGATATCAAATCGATCGACCGATTGTCCGATTTCGGCGGTCATTGTCATTTATCTTCCGTCGGATTCTTCTTTTTTTCCGCATAGAAATTTTGGAGTTAAGAGCTTTTTTGACGGCCAATCGGAAAACTACTTTTTACGACGGAAATATATAGTCGTTATGCGGTTACAAATTGATTTTTTCGTCATAATATAATATATTACCAATCAAACCTCACTTGGAATCCGTCGTTCGAACGCGATGATTCGTATTTGTTTTTAATATTACCTAAAATATTAATAATAATAATATTATTAATAATACGCTGTCCGAGGACCAAAAAGACGATGGACCAATATATATTTCCAACATCTGCATGTGTCTGGATGACTTTTTTTTATTTATTTTTTTTTTTTTTGCTACGTCGAGGACTTTTAACGATATTAACGAGGCGTTATATTTTGTGGAAAATAATTATTATTCATATATTTATATATATATATATATATGCCATCCTGTGTACTTAGCTGTTCCAATAAATATCGTTCGTAAATTATGTCTATAGGTACTATCTATATATAATACAATAATATATGTGTAATGTTATACGAGAGCCGCCGCGACAAACCTGGCTGCCAAATGTGCATGTGTACGTTTGTGTGATGTATATATGCGTGTAAATATGTAAATGTGTGTGTGTGCGCGTACAGGTAAATTTGTGTGCGTGTACGTGCCGTTGAGTATATTTGTACAAGGGAAACGCGCGAGAGTTCCTGCACATACACATGCGGAGAGTCGCCTGATTACAATACATTGTTAAAAAAAAAAAAAAAAAAAACCTCTGAAAAGTCGAGTTTTTATATAGATAACAATAATAGTAAATAATAATACACCATTATTAGTAACACTACGTAATTCATTCTAATATATATTATTAACCATTACAGGATCGAGGAGTTTGATTGCCCCTCGAATCGAATATATATTTTATTTCATTGATTAAATATTAGCTATATATGGAAAGGTACTTATATCGTATATAAGTGATACTTGTAGAGTGGCGCCAAAGTCTACAAATTTAAATACGACATAATATAATAAGATAATATTGTAGTCATTACCAGAGGGAAATCGTTCATCCTATTGGTTCATTTGGGTGTTTGTAGAAAATATTTTTTTAATAGTATTTTTAACTATATAGGTACGTGTATTATTTTTTACTTATATATTTCTAGATGAATGTGTCAAAATAAAAGAAAACAAATATTTTATAAACCTTTATTTATAAAGATTATTATATCAATATTATGAAATCTCCTTATCGCGAGAGAAGACCATTTTGGAAAAATTATTTTTTAGTGGGTGTCGACTATAGAAACAATCAAATTCGAGAAATTTTTAAAGGGAGCTTTAGTATATCTACTGCAGAAATCGACAGTTATAAATAATGATTATACCGAAGACATTTTTTCATTATTATATTATAGTAACTTGTAATGATCCTTTAATGCATAAATTCTGATAAATGTTTGTCCCGACCGTTTTTCCACCTAATTTAGATGCCTTTGATATATTTATATATCTTTGATAGTACCTACTATATAATATAGACGAAATACACCCACTCACTAAATGTTTACCAATGTGGGCTGCGATAAATTTTCCCGATAAAGCATTTATTATAAAAATATCCACGTCATTGCAGATTATCTACTTATTTTGAGTTTATCGTTAGGTGCAACTACAAATTCAAAATTAAACTAGCTAAAATAGTATGATTTAAAAATCTTAAAAAAAACAAAGATAATTTTCTGTTTAAAATATTGTTTGGAAACTTAGGATCCCAGCTGATATATTTAAATTTAACGAACGTCTGGAAACGCATAATATTATACGGAATATGATATGAATCACGTATAACTTATTTTATTTTTCATTACATATAATTTACGTGTTTACGTCTCATGTTGTTATTTTTTAAATAATAATTAATAATTATTAATAGTCACGACAAAATGGATTTAAATTTTGTTCACTGGGTACATGTGTGTATAATAGGCCTATATATCAGTTAGGTATAGAACTATGTATGTATAGAAGTCAGAAAAAGTGTTAGTCGGTAAACTAACAATGCAAAATAATACAAATATATACTTTATATCATAACTACAGCATTAAAACTATACTAAAATAATTTAAATTTACAATTAATTTGTAAGTATTACTTATGACTCATTATTTGTTCAGTGTATTTAGACCGCAATTCCAATACCTATAATGAATGATTTGCTGGTGTCAATAAATCCATTACCCCTTTTAATAGCTTACTATTGATAAAATACAAAATATAAAGGAAAAAATGATATATATATATATAATTGACCAAAATTTGAATAAAACAACTTTACTAATATACTTACTCTTTAAGAAACTGATGAGTTTAAAATTCATTCAAAGACATGTTTTTTACAGGAGTTTTAAGGGGTGGAAAATTGGTTTTTGAAACCAATTGAAAAACGTTATTATTTTTTTCATAATTATTCATTTTTGTATATTTACCTATTTTTTTCTATTTTTGTAAATCATATTTGTTATCATAACAATTAATGGCGGTTGATGGGAGTTACCGCAGTTACTGGAAATAATAATTAATTTATTAAGTTATATATAGTAATATATAACTTATAGTAATATAATAATTAAACTATAATTATAACTATTATAATGATAGAACAATAATGTTTTATAAAATCAAAATAATATTTTTTTTATTAAAAATTAAAAAATGATTATAAATAACTTTATATGTTACAATATTAAAACATTTGTTCACCGTTTATTTAATTTGTAGATAACTCATATTTGTTGTTCAACTTGATGATATTATTGTTAATATATTTATTGTTTTTATGAGATCAACTAGGAGCATTGATCATTATTATAAATATGTTAGTTTGTAATTTTGAATGTGTGGGTAATAATTTAGTACTATTATTAGGCTAAAGGTCAAAATTACTAATGATGCAAATAGACTATTTTTACAAACTGCTATAGGAAAATCAGAAAATTAACAAATAACGGTTGTTTGTCAAGAAGAGACCAGTATTTTTTTTAATAACTTGGTCCCCACAAATGAAAAAATAATTTTGGTTAATTCAAATATTTCTCGTGTCGTTTAAAACCCATTTTTTATACAAAATGTACAGGCACAGTTTGTCAATTAAAAAAATGTTATTCTGTTGGTATAGGTACGTTTTTTGTGGTTTTAATGGTACGATAAGCTCTATTCATGGAAAATAAAGAAGCTATTTACATTACTACAGACTGAAACGAATCTATCAATAATATGATATCAACTTTTAATAATGTTCATATTACTCCAGATGACATAATATGTTGGATCGTATCCTGACGCGCCATCTACCCCGAGTGATGTGAACCCGGTCATATGGTCACGCGCATGGCTAAATATATAGGTATGATAGCAACTTTGTGATACGCAGGACGTATCATGGCCGCCATTGGCAGCGATTTTATATCAATGAGTTTTATCAGTTATCAAAATTCAAAATGAATAATAATCAATAATAATAAATGATACCAAAGAACGACAAAACTTTTTTTTTTCGGACTTAATATAGGTATGTATACACAATATGATTGATTAATATTTTAATATAATATTTTAATTATAATAGATTATATCCTACATATTATATTTTAGTATAAGGTACATAGTATATTTCTTGTTAATAATTATTTAGAAATCAATAGTTAAATACCTACCTAGTTATGAAGTATGTATTGTGTAAATATATATAGGTATTAAGTATATATAGGTATCTGATCTATCTATTATTTGTTATAATGTATAAATTGTAAAATATATTTTCTTTATATTTATACAGAAAATAAATTGTTGTGCTAATATTTTATACAAATAATTGTGTACTTTTAACACTTACCCATACCCGCTGTCTTCTAAAAGTACAACCTTAACATCTTCTGTCTCATAAGATAAATTCTGCTGAATTGGTTCTGCTAACCTATCTCAGTTATTTATGTATAAATACTAAGAAGTCCTAATTTGTTTATTTATATAATTTGTTTAAGTATGTATTAATGCATGTATGTAGTAGGTAATAAAAAATTATTATTACCCGCTCATATTATTATCCGTTTCATATTTCATTACATCTTCAGCATCGTTACCACTAGATGCACATACGTTTGAATGTCATATATTTAATGTAGGTATTACATCCTGCTTTAGTTGGCGTTTGTGTCTTGGTGAATATTTAAACATAGTTTCAACATTTACAATGATACCTGTATATTTTATATTTAAAGTTTACTTATGACACAAAAAAGGTTAGGTTATATGCAAAGATTATACATATCTCGTGTGCAACATCTATAATATATTCTGATAACAGATATGAATTAGTGTAGGACTACGTTCGATATGTAAATTTAACCTAACCTCACTCCTATTTTATAATTTATTATTGGAGTTAATATTATAGCGAAAGTTAATTTAGAAAACTTTATCCGAAAAAATGCACAAATCTAATTTTATTTATATTATATTTATTAATAATAACAGTAATACGAGAAATAATTTGAAATAATTACAGGCATATCGTATACATATGATAGTATGACACATACCTTTTTCCAAGTTCATTGAAAATTCAGAGTTTCACCAGCACAATAAAATAATATATAAAAAAATATCAGTTATCTATTATAGAGTCATTTAAACCAAAAAAAAAAGGTTTGTTAAAAATAAAACAGTTTATCTACTATTGGCGAGAATATCGAGTTTAAACATTTTGCGGAATGAAGTATTATAATGAGAAAGGCATGGGCCACGGGTTATTAAGTTGGTAAGAGAATAGAGATGAATGTATGAATTTACACTGAGCCCTATCATGTGCAATGAAATTGGTTGAGGTAAACAGGTAATTGATCTATACTTGAGGAGAAAAAAAATAAAAAAAAAGAGCCCTCATTTGCACTATCCAAATTCTTCAAATCCAAAGTTCTCTCTAAGAAAACAATGTTAAGACTTTACATTGTAATAGGTGATAGGTAATAGGTTATACCTATTCTCACTAATGAATGTGAAGTATGTACGACAAGTGTGACAGTAAGATGACTTAGAACTTTCAAAAATAATGTATAAAGGATGATATGCGAACCAGTTCGTTACACAATGACAAATTAATGGAGAAGATAGTTCAACAAGGAAATTCAGGAAGAACTGGATGTAGCACCAGTCATTAGTTACGTAAAAGGACAAAATATATAGTGGTTGGGCCATATTATGAGAAGAATCGAAGAAGAAACCATCAGAGCAATTATAGAATGGAAACCAGAAGGGGAAAGACCTTAAGGCAAACCGAGGAAGAGGTGACTAAATGCAGTAGAAGAGGATCTTAAAGTTCTGAGAGTGCAAGAATGAAAGGAATTTGTTCAAAATCGAGAGAGATGAAGGAATGTAGTGATAGCGGCACAAACTCTAATAGAGTTGTAAATACCAGTAAAGAAGAAGAAGAAAATACCGACACTAAAACTTATGTTATATACACTGAAGCTTTGCTCAGAATCATTTTACCGAAAGAAATGATTTATTCATTGATTTCAAATTTAATATATTCACCACCAATATCCTCCCAATAAGTGAAGTGCTTCCACATCCTACTAACTTGCTTTTTTTAATTTATTTATTTCAATTGTTAGATTTTAATTTTTCATAAAATTATCTTCTTAAAATTTATTAAGATTCTTAAAATTTCCTATGGTATAACTCCTTCAAACTGGCGTGTTTGCAAAGGCCTTAAAAGTACTTATCACGAATTACATAGAACTTATTAAAATTTTTAATTAATATAATATATTCGTAATAACAAAATCAATTTCGATTATGAGTTTTCAACTATATAATTTTCAATTAAAATAACATTCGATTATACGACATTCGGCTACACGATTTTCGACCAAATCACTCCTATTCATTATAAATACAACAAATGTTGAAAAAAAATTAACACCGGGGCGCTGCTGTAACCATCATAGTAATATGGTTCTTCGAGTCACTCACCTCCTTTCAGTATATATATTTTTACTGGCGGCCTGCTTTATTTTTGAAATTATTCATACAAAAATAAGTTTTATGAAGTATTTATCACACAAACAAGTTAATACTAAATAAGTTATAGTTAATTAGAATTAATTTATGTATGCATTTATTAATTTTGCATAATAATGTTTGCTTTAAAAGGCAAAGAAATTAAAATAAATAAAACTATTGGAACAATATTGTAGGTGAATTTTTGAATCAATTCCGGCTAACACATTCTCACTTCATTATCCTTCTTAACTCATCAAAATACACAGTTACGTTCCGACAAAAAATTTAAAATTTAAGAGTCATATAGTATCTACGCTGCGTATACTTATATTAAATTCGCGGAGAGTGTAAGAGTGCGCAGAAACCAATTTTCGTTTTACCTCACCGCAACATCATCTATCGGCTACTCGCCACTCAAAATATCACGTGCTAGCTGCAATGATCGGTAGGTTATAGCACGTAATTTTGTCGCGGAGAGGGGATAGCCGCCCAAAGATAATGGAGCAATCTGAATTTTTGTCAGTCGGGTGCGCGAAACACTCCTATTCTCTCCTCGAACAGAGTATATCTACCTATCTAAATATGTCTAACTCACAAATTTAAAATCGACATAATTTAAAAAAATAAACACACTCAACTTTTTCTAATCGCAATTTTTGAAATTAATACTTTAACTACATTGATTACGACTGCGGTTAAACTAGATTTATACTATAATATTTTATGTTGTAAAATTGAATGTCAATTTCATTTTGTATTTTTTTTTTAAACAACAAATTAATTTACATTAATAGAATGAGTCTATTATTGTACCTATACATCAGTAAGTATAAGCAATTTAATAATAAAATTATACCTATTGTTCCCGAGTTTCATATATTTCTGTATTGAGTTTTGTTATTCTTCGGCTTTTTTTCAAAAGCTTATTAATCAATAATAATTTTGAAAATTGTTATGAAATATGTTTTTGTCCTTTTTAAGTTTTATCAGTATATTTACACATGTAAAATGTTCCTGTATAGTCTTGAAGTGCTATATAAGGGGAAGAAACATAAATTGTTATTCACAAAAAACATTATTAGCTTATGCTAAATAGTAAACATTAGCTTTATAATAGCAGTTTACAGTAATTTAATTCATCCCTAATAAAAAGGTTCAGCTATTTTCCACCAGGATGTGTACCTTAATTTATTTTCCAATATCTAGTTTATAATAACCGATATTTAAATAAAAAATACATCAAAATTAATTTCGGTAATTTAAACGAAAATATCTGAAACCTGATAGGAATGGCGAAGGATAATATAAAACTATTGGAATTAATTTCATGTCATTGTTTAGTAGAAAATTCAATATATCTATATGAAAAGTAAATTATTGAAAAAATTTATTTTTGTATCTGATTGTATAGTATACAACATTTTAAAATTAAATTTCGAGGTTCTAAGATAAGGTTTACCGTATGACAGTGATAAAAATGGATACAAAATCTTCAAATAAACAATAATCTAAAAAAAATCTCATTTTTGACAATTTTGTAGTTACTACACTATTACCGCTAGGAGGGAAGGGTATCTACATAAAATGGTATCCATTTGATTAGAAATATAGGTTAGCTGAAATACAATTTATTACGATTATTAGAAATGTGTTAACTGATTCATTAATTAATAATTAAAAATTAACGATACCATATTTTGTATTATAATTTCATAGTAATAAATGCAAAATAGTATGTATATGAGTATGATAATAATAAAAAAGATTAATTACAAAATTTTAAAGGCAATAAATAAACATTTTATTACATGGTCATTTTTCACTTAGACATTTTTATCTGTTGAACATATTTTACTGGTGTGCATTATTTCCGTGACCATTTTTTACCTGTTGAATTTTATTTTTACTACGTATATTCACGAATCCGCACAATCTGAGATACCAGTAATGTTTGATATTTTAAATTAATTGAACTTTCGTTACCTACATAGCTATTATTGTTATTTTGTATTAACGAAAATTTCGTTTCAGTAATAATTCATGGCACTGCGTAACAAGAAAATTTTCCCCGCAATTGCCATCGCCTTAACACGGCTTTGGCTGATTGCTTCTTACAAATTAACATATCGACGTCTAAACCTTATGTATGAGTGATAAATGATAATACGAATTATTGTTCCAAGGTTAGTTTAAAAATACGTCACTATATATAATATAACAGTAAAATCATATAATAACCGAGTCATTAAAGCCGATAAAAATAACATTATAAGCATAGCGAATTTGTCGAAACGCGGCATGCACATTACAAACGGAGCCTAAAATCGGAGTGTAGATATTATATACCAACATAACACACTTTGTATATATAGTACGAAATTGGATCAATTTAGTAGGAAATATGATATGAACTATTTTATAAATTCATAATTTCAGATTACAAATACATTTATTTTTTTTTTTAATTGTAATTAAATTTCAAATAAATTATGTATATACCTATATAATATTGTAAATATGAAAAATTGATAATTTACCGAATTTTATTTTTCGCCAGCGATTATTGCGTATAATATAATATTATATTTGATGGCTGTAATTCTTGAGGTCCATGTCCGGTCCGGCTTAATATATTATTATATTATAAAATGTTATAATGTTTCGTAGAATTTACCGGATACGAATAGAGATTTTCATGTACGTACACATCAATGGTCTACCTATTATCTAAAATTTTTTTATAAATATATCAGACTAAACTGATATAAACGGAAGGCTAGAGAATAAGAGTGGATACAGAAGCTTGGCAATTGCTCCCTCACCCAGTTCAGGACCTCTCCATCCGCTCTTGCCAGAGAACTGCACTGAACGGATACAATGGGTGCAAGTTAATATATTTATACGCTTTTTAATTATTATATTATTCTTATTCAACTCAACTGAATGGATATCACACGATTGTGCATAAAATATCTTTAGATAATATTTGGAACTTATAATATCTATATATTTACATATTATAATATAACTAGATAGTATAGGTACTAGTGCTGATCATTCCTTTGACTAATCCGTAATCCGTATTAAAATATACAATCCGGATTCTGAATTCAATCCGTTTCATCGGGATTACGGATTAAATCCGTCAATCCGGATTTAGAATATAATCCGTCAATCCGGATTGTAAATATAATCCGTCAATTCGGATTGCAAATCTAATCCGGATTGAGGAAATAATTCGTCAATCCGGATTGTAAATTTAATCAGGAGTTTGGATCTAATCCGTCAATATAATATAGTCAACTTATAGGAAAGTTTACCTAATACAATTAAAAAGGTCAACGTGTATTTCTATCGTGGTTGTTTTTATCATTAATTGTTTGTATTGCGCGTATTTCATAAAAGTTGTAAAATATTTTCCAGTGGTATCTCGAATCAGTGATAACGATAATCATGTAATCCGAATTCACCGTGTAATCCGTTAATCCGGAGTCGGAGAGTAATCCGGATTAAACGGATTATAACATATCTATCAATTCGGATCGATCCGGATTAGTTATCCGGAAACGGATTGATCCGGATTAGGTGCTCAGCACCATAGTAGGGAAGTACTATATTTAATACAGATAATATATTTGTTCCATATATTTCATACGATAAAATACATTATGATATTATGTTGTATTAATAGCGTATGTACAAATTTATACACGCACATAAATATACGAAATTTTCGTATTACTTGAAAATAGCCTATACACTACGACGCCTTAATAATATCAGTCCACATAGGCTAACCTTAAAGGTGTATATATGCATGGGATTTTTATATTTCGCAAATTGCTCCCGCCATGTATAATCAGGTATATTATTGGTATTTGACTGTATATATATTTGTAATATATTTATAATTTATACATACCTATAGGTATAATGTAAATATTACGTATACGCTTGTTCGTAGTTTATGGTATATGGTGAGTCAAATGTAATTTAATTTATCATTAATTGTCAACAATGAGTTTAAACTAATTTCACTATATATATATATATATAATATATAATTTTATATGGGACTTCATTGATTATTTGATGGTTATTAAAATTGTCCTTGAATAATCGAAACAATTGTTTATTATTACTCCAATATCTTTTTTTGACGAGTTCTTTTCTCAAGAGCACTTATTTTGTAAAATAATAATATACGCTCGTTGAAGCGAATAGATAGTTATTGTTGAAAGTATGATTTGGTCTGTAGATATTATTCTATTCCCGTATTTTATCAGCTTTTCTAAATATACACATAAAATACATAAATATAATAATACCCATAATCCTATATATGAGTATACAAATAATGATGTCATCATTTTGTGACGATTTCAACTCAAATGTTTTGTAATCTTTGCGATTTTCAATTTTCGGAATACTACTCATATTTAGTTAAACATTATGAAGTATAAATTCGCATTTTGTTATTTGCTAACCTTAGCGAATAGTAGTTTACATAGATGACAAATAATTGAGCTGACACAAGGATCACATAATAATTAAAACAAATAATAAAAAACAAATATCGGTGATTTTTTTTAATAGAAATCATTCATTTTCTCAATTCATATGTTTACGATAAATAATTGTATAATTTTTAATATTACTTGTTGGTCGTAAAAATTCTGACAATTTTGATGACCAATTTATGAATTTATTTCATAAATCAAAAATTCAGAATGTCTAATTTTTGTTTTCTATTTATTGGCATTTTACACTACGCATGCATGTAGGAAATTAAAATGAGTGACAAAATACATTTTTATTATATTGACCAATCTATTTTTTTATGATTATTGATGTAGGTCAAACATTTTTCCACCTATACAAATTTCTTATTATTAAAATAGTTATTCAAAATGAATAAATAAGTCATTTTTATATTGGGTATGGGTAATCTTTTTATTGATTATAGTCATAAATAGGGCTGGGGACACTTAATGCATTTACAAGTTCAATTTAAATGTGTTTAAAGTTATAACAACGCCAAATTTGACAAAAAAAAATTTGCAAAATTTTACATATATCTTATTTTTTTTGAATATGTGCATTTTTCAGAGCAAATGTTATTTTATACAATTTATTCTATTTTATTTTCTTTTTTTATATACGGCGCATGAAACATCGATTGACGTATTTATTTACGTTAATTTTCGACATTTCTTAATAATTTCGGGCATATCTAAATAAATGATGGGGATGTGACGCGGCAACGTTTCAACGCATATAACCACAAAAAATAGCATAACCCATCCATGTTTTTATCGTTGTAATTTTTAAAACGTGATTTCGCGATAATGCGCATGTGTAAGCTTACTATATAATTATTTGTCAATTACAAAGATAGGTGCGGTAAGACAGTAATTGTTTTAAAATTAGTTACTATTTTAGTAATACTAATTTTTAGTATCTAAAAATATATTTTTACATAGTTCACGTTTATTTTAAAAAATTTTGGTGCATATTTTAACAATTTTTATTGCATATTGCATACATATTTTTATCATTTTCCGTGCATTAAATCCTGCGACATTAATATTCCCAAAGATCGACCCTTTACAAATTATACGGGTGCAAATGTTTCCTTTGTCCCCCCCCCCCAAATAACGCCACTGTATGTACTTATCACAGATCGCTCTTGCACCGACACAAATAAATAGGTAGCCGGTAGGTATAATATTTCACAGACTTCGTAATATCTAAAGGTAAACATTTTAAATTACCTACCTATACAATTAAAAAAATAAGACATAACTTATGAGAATCGTATTTTTGATTCCCAAATCTGGGCTTAAAAAAATCTCAGTGGGTGATGCTTTGGCACCAACTGGCCCCCTACAGGTATACATTTATTATAATGACCATAATACTCTAAATTAAATGTAAAAAAAATATAGAATATTATAATAATGTTCATAAACACAAATAGATCGACTGGGATAATGAATAAGTATCGAAAAATAAATCATAATAATTGCGTGTTTCGAAAGAAAAATGGTTGTTAATGGGTATATTACTATCCATGGTTAACGCTACAGCTACTGAATAGAAACGGATTTCTGCTCTACCTATAGCTAATAACTATAGTCGAAATTTTTAAACGTTGATTTATCCAATTATATTAACAAGTCCCCACCTCCTTTTACGTGATATTGAGATAGATTTATTTGGAAGTTTATTAGTTTGGTCTGAAAATTTCATTATCTTCGTGCACATAATTAATTCCAAAATTACGTACACAAAACGTCGTATTATACATCTACGTGTACAGCAAATAAAGGGGATTATTAAAAAAATATATTTTAGTATTATATTTTATGAATATCTGATTTTGGTGTATCGTAAGATTATAGTAATAAGTATTAACTTAATTTTAAAATAAATCACATTTATAGATTACTGATATATACGTTTTTTTTTTAAATTTAAATTATTTTCCAAAATATATTTTGTGTATACAGTTTACGCTGAAAATATATTAAACATAACGACTTACTTTTGATTTCTACCGACTAACTAAATATCTTAATGAGGTTCTGTTTACAGCAATGTATCGTAAACTTATCTATATATATTTTTTTTTATAAAGGCAAGTTACTCAGATAAGTAATTATTAGTAATGATTATTATTATTTTTTTTTTTCATTCTTTCGTTATAATTTAATAATTTATTCCGATACCGTATAAACTGATCTGATAATTATTAATATGTAACATATTAATATATCAATTTTTTTTAAAAAAACTATTACTAAAGTATATAATGAAATATTTTATATTCTTTAATCTTTTGTATTAATTGCATGTTTTATTTATTTTGTACATAGTTTTTAACTTGTTATTTATAGGATTGTCCCGCTTTATTAATAAAAAACCCATTTTATTACAATTCAAGAAATATTAATTACCTATTTATTTGAGTTCAATAAACACAGTGAAAAAGTTTGGATAATATTTTTTTAACTTATCTCTTTACCAACTTTTAACTTAACTTATTTATTTATTTTCATAAAAAACTTTACTTATATGTACTAGTCTAAAAACTTAAAGATGTGGTTCAGCTTTGTACATTAATTTAAATTTACAGTTTTACATTCTCTTATTTCTCAAACTCTAATATGAAAGGTTAAAACCTTTCATATTAGGAGAGGAGTCGAAGATGGTTCTTGATAGCTACAACAAGTATAGCTACCAAATTATTGGACGGATTTGGTAATTATAGCCGACTTGCACCAGAGACCAGACGCCACCAGCTTTATTCATTAAATAATTGATTATAAATATGTATTCTAATAAAAATACTTTTCAAGTCTTAAAATACTAATATATTTTTGGACCTATTTTTCTGACTTTCTAAAATCACGTATTGTTGTATATACCTATTGTGTTCTTAATAATACCCATTCTTGGTATTTTAAAAAGATCATTTGAAATTTTTGAGTATCAATAACCAATATAATATATTAATATTTATAATTATTTAGAAAGTATTTATATTTAAATACATTTTTAATAGTATTTTTCATAATAGATCATTTAAAATATAAATATTATAAAATATTTCATTTTTCGGTTCAATTATTTTAATATAATTTTTTTTAGGGTATACCCACTTAGTCTAATATTTCTTAACTGTATTGCCAAACCAAGAATTGATTTGGACACCAAAAAATATATTCAAAATACGATATAATACAACCTAATCATGAACTAATTTATTATTAAATTTAGTTAGAAGACTAGAATAGTTAAAATATATTTTCGATAGATTTCCATTTCTTTCTTTATATAATACTCACACGTTTCGTACTATTTATTATTTTACATACATTTATATTTTATTTAATATACATTATAAATATTATATAGACTCTATTATTTATAACTCTCAAGTTAAAAATCATAAATATTTTTAAATATTGAACAAAAATCAGTGTATACAATAATTTAGGGACAACTTTCAATGATAGACATTTATTATTATAATATAGGTTGTCTAATTAGCACGTCACATTTTTCAATTTAGGACCACGTCACAAAAATACCATAGTACCTACTCCATAGTTAAGTGTCGATTAAACGTTTCCTAATATATCTCCAGGTCTATATTAAACCGGTTATAATGAATACATACTCGTATTAATGAATTTTCGTAACTTCGTAAATTTTCAATAAAACCGTAAAAAACCAACAATAATACCATAATATTAGCTTAAATATTTTTAGTAGGTATTAAAGAAATCAGTATACGGGTTTGATGATAAAGTCAAAATTAGTGTTTATACTTTATACTTAGTATAGTTTATATGGTACCTACGTCACATTTTTACTTTGATCATCTTGATAAAAAAATAAAAATTATACGACACAGCGATTTATTTTGACTTATTAAATATTTTACGTTGCTTTTTTCATTAAAATCTATAACAAACAACGAATACAATTACAATCATAATACAGTCTACAATTATATAATTTATAGTATTATTATAAATTTAAAATTATTAATTATGAATGTTATTTTATAGTTTTACTATCCATATTTGGTTAACAGCATATTTGGCATTTTTTACAGTCCATTGTTTAAGTTGAATGATTCATTTTGCACGACTATCTTATAAATAAATTATAATATGTAGAACTATATAAGATTATAATTTAAAAAAATATATTTTATTTCACTTCAATGTATATAATGCTTACAAAAAAAAAAAGGAAAAAAGTTTTTTTTTTCGTTTTACGTAATATTGTGTAGTGATATTTACATATGTATACATGTATTACATGATACGATGTAATCATCTGAGACATTCATTCACAATAATTGTTCACGTTTGGATTGTTCGTATAGTTGTAGTAATTTCCCCATATAAAGGTCATGGTACTCTTTTACCGTTTCACTGCAGTATTCAAATAATAATTAAAATATACATTTATAACTTTTTATATTAGATTAAATTATTTAAATTGTATTCTTTTAATGGTTAAATACGTTTAATTTGGATCGTCATGTCATATACCTACACCGCAAACATATAATTATTTACGATTTTTATAGGTATTGTAATAATATTTTTCAAAATTAATATTGATTAAAAAATCAACGTCATACAAAGTATAAAATGTACTAATAAGCATGTTATATGAGTTTATTTTGCACTCGATTATCAAACGTGCTTCACGTGTAATAATTTAAAAAAGTCGTCCAGTTACAGATGTTGGAATAAATTGGTTCATCGTCCTTCGGTCCTGGTCCTCCGACAGGAAAATGTAATATTATTATTTTAAATTTGAAAGTACAGATATATCATTGCATTCAATAAAAGACGATTCTGAGCAAAGTTCAGTATAGGTAACTGTATAATTTAAGAAATAAAATACGTAATCATCATAATATTGTATTTGTTATATTATTATTTCCGTTACAAAAGGTATAAGCTTGTCTTTACGCTTTTAAGGAACCTAATGGAAAAATAGAAAAAATACCTCGTCATATATATAGTACCAATTTTCTATCAAAAATCTCTTTACTCCAAAATTTCTACTCGATTCTTTCTGATTGAAAAGTTAATCAGAGAAAATAAATAAACATCTTTATTAAAATTAAAAAATTTGAAAATTTATGAATTCAAAAAATGTAATATCCGATGATGACTTATGATCGAAACCAGTTGTTACCCATAATATTTTTCGATTAATCTAGGAAAATTTTTTTTTGGTATTTTTTACCTATTATTATTATTATTAATTTTATATAGGTATAAATATATTGGTTTTTTTATAAGACATATTTATTTAAATAGATAATTATCATTGTAAAACTACTATAGTTACTATACTATTACATAATTAATAAAATAATACAAACAATAATACAAACAAATAAATTTTATAAAATAATACAAACATACGCGGTATACTTGTTACCACCATATATATATAGCTAGGTAGTGCCAGGGTTTTTATTTGAGATTCTTGAAAACAGTGTTCGGCGGAGGTCCCTCGTAATTTTTAATTTTCAAATTTTTATAAAATTTGGCCCCGGGGCCACGACCCCACTGCCACTCTAAATCCGGCACTAGTTACTGCACATGTATATAACTATAATAATAATTTACAGAATTATTTTCTAAATCATAAATCATGAAGCCACCTTTCAATATATACAAAAAAAAAAAAAAAATTGTTCCCTATTTTCTTTTGTTTAAGGCAGTTCTCTGTGGGCTATTTTTAAGGAGTCATGTAGACAATATTCAAATAATACGAAAATACCGTATGTTTGTGTGCTTGTCTAAACGAATGTTAAAAATATGTGTATGTAAATCCTGTTACTCGCTATAATAACATTACCACCATTGCACGCACCGATAATTACGTATGTGCAGGCATACGCTATTGTAAATGATTATTGACGTTTCATAAATTTCATTAAAATTTTACTCAAAAGTGTTCATATTTTGTCCGTCGTAGCGATTTATCGATAGTCCGATTTGGATTTGAAAAACAGATTTGAATTTATCAATAAGTTAACGCGGGTATTAACTTTTAATCGACTTTTTTAGTTTTTCAATTTTTATATCCTACAATATTTATAAAACAATAATATTTGGTCATTTTCAATTTTATGAAAAAAAAAAAATCGAGGAATAAAAACGAGTAACATAAAATACCGAGGAAGTAAAAAAATCAATTAAAAAACTTAAGAAATTTAAATTAATTTAAAAAATCTGTAGTTGACTATTTAATCAGTCGCTACGATGATGGACAAAAAATAGGACGGTACCAGCTATTTTTAGTGTGTAAAATTAGCTCGCAGAGAATCGCCTCAGTACATATAACAATGAAAATATGTATATGGCTTTTTCAAAAGTGGTCCTCAGATATTTCCATAATTTCCATTATTTTTTATGGTACAAATATATTTAGTACCTACTTATAGTATTTAGTTATTTCTATAATGAAAATTCAAACGTGTACATATTATTATGCTCTATGTATAGTGTATAATGTACGTAAATAGATGTAAGAACTTTATTTAAATACCTACTATCAATAATAATATTATATGTGTGCCCTGGTAAGTATATACCTACATTTTTTATTATATGTACCTATATCTATATAATATCTATGTATTGTACAGGTAGGTACTTACATATAATAAAAATAAAAAATGTACATTGTTATGTATAGCCATGTATATATTACGTACATAACTACTTCGAAACATAAAATAATATTCAAATTTATACTTATATTATATCCAGGAATAAGTAATATAATATATTCGATTGAATTTTTCCGGAAATTTAACTGTTTTAGAAACATTTTCGGTGTGAAAAATAAAGTTTAAAAATTTTTTTTTATACATTTTCGAAACACATTTCATTTTTTTATAAATGTTGTAATGTTGTTACTATATTAAATTAAAAATGATTTTTAATCGTTTTTTAACGCTTGTTTTTGGTGTTTGTATAGTGTATCTATTTTTTTTTTTTTTTGAGTTTCTACTAAAAATTATATAATAATATATTATACAATTTTAGGTAACAGTATTGTACGTAATAAGTACTCTACTTTTAATCGAAAACAAATGATAAAGTATGCGGGATCGAAGAAAAAAATTAATCACGTGTTCAGTCCCTTCAACGGAAAGCTTTAACTATTATTTCGCGTGACATAATATATTTTTCAGAGTTATTTCTTGTAATAAAATGACAAAAAGTATAAAACTCGTATTTATTGTCACGTGTTCACGTGTAAAATAAAAACACAGGATTGTAAACAAAGGCCTGTTAGTATAATATTTTCACGAAAGTCGTCTACTCATTTAAAACGCTTATATGTTTTAATATTCATAAATTTATATTCATATAATTCTCTATCACATCCAACCACCTCTTTTTCGCTATTTTCCCTTCTACATATATTCCTTTTACCAATCATAAACTGCCTCTGTCCCTTCTTTCCTCAAAACTCTCAATCTCTCAAGTGCTAATTTTTAATTTTCATCAAGTTAAATTTTCTTATATTATAATATAGTATTCTCTTAAAAGTCGGAATTATTGCACGTTCTCAATAGACAGCTAATCAATTTGTAAAGTACCTACATTGCTGTTATATTAATTTACACCATTTTGTGCCAAAAGTGGCATTTTTCAACTTTTTGCTGGTGGAGGTCCAAATATAATGAAAACCAATAATTTATATACCCACCTATCCTTGGTATTTTTTATTATTATTATTGGTCAAATCGCTTAGATGCATGCACTATTTTGGTAAATAATATTTATTCAAAATATTTAATTTGAATTTTTAGTCTTAAATGCACTTAATTTTGATGTTTTTAGAATATTTTTGTAAAATATTTTGTGTTACATGAAAAAAATGTAATCATTAGACATTAGGCATGAATAAAAACGAGTGACAAAATAAATTTTTCAACATTACATATTTTTCTATTCATAAATATTTTTCCTAATTTCTAACAGTAAAATAAAAAAAAAAAGCCGGTCAGTAGGTTGTGGAAGCACTTCGCTCGTCGGGTGTCAGTATTGGTGGATGCACTTTGCAACTGGGCAGGGTACTTTTGGTGGATGTATTGAATTTGAAAGCAATGATAAA
>JAIPRL010007650.1:0-22779 GCA_025469235.1 Pemphigus obesinymphae
TTTATTTAATCCTTTTTTTTTTTTTTTTTTTTTTTGCTTCATTTTTTTTTTTTTTTTTTTGGTTGGTTTTTTCGAGAATAAAAATAAAATAACATAAAAAATTTACCGCCCCCCTACAAGTTGCCACCCTAGGCTCGGGCCTCACTAGCCTATTGGTTAACACGCTACTGATTTGGCATGATCATTAATGTGATATACTCGTGTTTGTGTATTCTACATAATCACATAATCAAGTTCTTGGTCTTATATATTTTATATCAAATAAGCAGATACCTGTTGCATTCGATATATTACATTAGATACTAATTATTTACTAATATTGATTGTGTATATTATATTATTATACTTTATATAGAATATAGTTACTTTAACACGTAATATTACCAATACGTTAATAAATAAATGGAGTACTTCGGTACATCCTATTGACAGAATTTTATTTATTTATTTTGTGGGAGCAAGAGAGGCAAGAATTCCTTTTTTAGGAACAAGGAATTGGGACAATAAGACCAAACGAAAAAAAAATAGTTGACAATTAAATGGGCCGGTCTAATTGTCCCTCTGGTCTTATTGTGCATTTCCCGTTTTCATCATACCTCTGTGGAATTCCAATTTACTTATCCATTCAAAGTTCTGTATTGTACACTTGTATGTTGGATTGTGAAATATAGTAGTGTCTTTTGGTATCCTTTTTTTTTTCTTTACTCGATCCATGATTGAACGAATTCAGAAGAAGTTCATTCAACTTGCTGCTAATATACCCAATATCCATTTGCATTCCCATGATTATTATATTGTCCCTTTTTTCTCTGGGTCTTCATATTCTTGCTAACCGAATACATTCATTTTTTCAAATCTTTTTTCCGATAAATTGGATTGTCTTTCCTTATTATCCCTAATTCGTTTTAAAATCCCAATCCATCAAACCGGGTCCTATATTATTTTTAAAATTTTCTACTCTTCTCCAAATATCCTTAATTGTCCTTCAATTATTTATCTAATGCACACTGCTAAAAATGACCCATTATTTACAAATTAAAATTAGCCCTTATTCATATAATATTTATAATTTTATAATTTGGATTTGTCTCATTGCAATTGTATATAACATATATGAAATAAAATCGTTAGTTAACATAACGACTTATAGAGGTTGGATAGACAGACAAACAAACAGAAATATGATATAAGATTTAATTATTTAAAGTAGTAACCTAAAATGATAACGATATAATGTCTGTACTAAAATCGAATTTATTTCTTCATAGTTCTATACAATTTATCTTATTATACCTATATTTTGGGCCATAGGCATATTAACTAAATAAATTGTGCCTTCATCGCCCTAGGCCTATTTTGATAAGCAAAATATGATATATTGTAGAAGAAAAACTACTGTTGTATCACCATTTATTACATGAATATTCTGATTTTGTCATAACATTATAAATAAATGTGATTACAAGTCCTGTGAAATTATCTCAAATATTTTTCTTTCATAGTATCCTATCTTCATAGCATATATTATATAGTCTGAAAAATATTAAAGCATTTCTGTAACTTGTAATTTTGTTACTTGTACACGAGAAAGTCATGTGACCTGAGGAGTTCACAATTCGCAAAACCCTCGTAATATGTTTGCCGTTATCGTATACAACAACGAGTGAAACTTCTCGTATACGAGAACGATAAATTTAATTTATAAACATTATATAATTTAATTATTTTGGGAAGTGTTTTTTATAGTTTTCTCAAATACAGATCGCAAAAACTATAAAAACTAATGTATTATTTACGATAAGTTGGTCACTCTCGTTCTCATAATTTTTACGAGTCATAGAAATTGTCTATCTTGACTCGAAACGCAATTCATTTAGTTTAAAAGTCTATATTTGAGCGTATATCAAATAAAAATTCAAAATAATAGAATCAGATCTTTGCTATATAATGATGTTTGTTTTTCTCTGTGAACAAAAGTGTTGAACTAGAATACTTGATTGAATCACATTTCACGTGTACGATGTACTAATTTTTCGACAACTTTCTTTTATCAGATTTTTTTACTTTTTTGATTAACACACAAAAAATTAATTATTAATTACTTATAAAAAAAGTAATGAAAGAAAACAGATTACAATTGTTATCTCCCTATTGTTTTACAAATTATGATTCTAGGAACCATACAATTTTCACAACTCTTTTAAGTGTTGATGTTATACATTTTTCTAGTTCATAATATTTATTTGAATATTACCATCTAAAAATAGCATAGAGAAACACATAAATACTCAAAAATAATTACTCGAAAACATCATTGCTTTCCATTGTAATACATTCAATACGGTTTTCGCGAAAAAATAATACCGAGAAAAAATAACCCTAAACATTATTTACTAAGATTCATATTACACAACTTTAGAAAAAATCCACAGAACTATATCTTCTTATATTAAATCATCTACTATATTATCAAATATTAGTAAACGAATTACCAATTAGTAATTTTTATAATTATTAAGTTGAACATTATATCAAAAAAAAAAAATGTATTGATTATTATTTTATTTAATTGTTTTGAATTAAATAACAATTGTATGATGTCGCATATATGATAGGTGAAATTTTATATATAATAAAATTTATTAAATATTAATAAAATATTATAAACATATAAATAACTATTATTGTAAAACTAACAGATTAAAAAAACCGTAAAACTAGTAAATTATTACATACACACAGAAGTCATGTAGTAAAAAATTAATATCAAATATCGAAAAATGAATATTTATATTAACTATTCAGTATGTGTGTAAAAAAAATAATATAAATAATATAAAATTAAATTAAATTTTTCTCTGCGTTATTTTCTCTTGGGGTTATTTATTAGGGGATTCCATTCAATACATGACGTATCCTAATCGGCGGCGATTCACGAAATCTTAGATGCCACAGAGCGACCGTTAAAGACATAGGTAATGATATATTTTATAATTACAACGTAATTTTGTTTTATTTGCAAAATGAATATCTTTATTGAAACCATTTTTTCGATAAATTATTATCAACATAATATATCTATATTTAAACAATAAAAATGCAAAAAAAATAAAATTATAATGTATTAATATAAATCAATAATTGCAATTTCGATAAATTTAAAAAAGATATTTATGTAAAGTTCAAAATACAAAAAATCAAGTTTAAATAATATTGCATACGTGGCGAGTTTATGTTATACCTAATAATTTAAGCGATTGAAGTGTTACTGTTTTCACCGGTTGCTCTATAACGTCTAGGGTTTCTTATATTGCTAACCGGCGAGCCATTTTACAACGACATATGTTAGATAAAATGCCAATATTACTTTTTATAAGTTGATCTGTAAAAAATGTGCGCTATTTCAAATAGGTGCCATATTCAAAAATTCTATACCTATATATATGTAATATGACTTAATAAAATTCTCATCATTTAAATATATAAACTAATGTAATTTATTTTAATTTCTCTTTTTAGGTAAATCGTACAATGGCCAATATTATCGATGAAGAATAAACGATATGTTCGACTTGAATGAAAGACATTAATATTAACGAAAATGAAGAGTAATTAAGTAGGTTGATTATATTTGTTAATTAACAATTCTTTCAAACAGTTGATTATCTCATAATTCCAAAAGTAATACTTTTAGAAGCTTGAAATTTTCACAGAATATGTAATATTTTTATAATAATATATATAAATAAATTTTATTTATAAAATATTTTTATTAATTTAAAATTTTAGCACCATTTATAATAAATTTAATCAACCCACATAGCATGAAAAAATATTTTCAGGTAACTTATATGATTTTCAATAATGTTTCTTGATCATTGTTAAAAAGTTGTGGAAATAATTAAACAATATTGTACAAATAACTTTTTTTAAACAATATATTCAAAACATATTCTTGAACCAGGAAATATAAAAGCAAAAATTAAAATTAAATAAAATAACTCAGTATCACTACATGTTAAATTATTAATACATTTAAGTAAGCACTTAAAATTTTATATAAAGAATATGTCTTACAATACATAGTTTTTTTTTTTATATTACGAACAAAATAATAACACGCAACCCACAAAATTTGTGTACTCCACTTTCTAATTTTTTTTTCATAATAACATTTTAAATGTACAACGCAATCTTTTTTATACGAATATTATTCATACTTTCCTAAAAATATTATTTTATAATTATTATCGTGGAACATTTTTAAAATATTTGCAAATAATTTCTTTTAGAATATTTTATTTTCAGTTAATCATTATAATAAAATATTTGATCAATATTTTATTTTCTTATATTCGTCAATAAATGTTTATAAAATGTTATCATTTTCCAAATGCTATGTGGAAAGTATCCTATGTGAAGAATGAGGTTCTTATTCTGACTACCACTGTCCGATTATTAAAAAACCCAATTTAACCAAAGTTGAAACGATAGTAGCAAATATACGTATTTTATAAATATTAAAAAATATTAAATATTATATATAGGTAAAAATATCGATAAACGAGTACGGTTAAACATTACTGTAAACGAGTAAACACAATTTTATTATCATGATTTATGATTATTATTTTTTGGTTTACCTCATATGGTTCAACTGCATAGAATTATCGAATCAGAACGTATATTACATGTAAATTATTTATTCTATCCCCGAGTGTACCATTTGGTTATATAGTTTTTAATATCCCTGTAAACGTGTAACATAAATAGAGCAAATTGACTCCGAATATAACGTACTCGGAAATACATTTTTATATTAATCAATAATATTATTACGTTACTTTTAAACCAGTATTACGGACAATACCAATAGCTATAATAGTATATAACTGAAAATTAAATTATATTTAAAATATTTTACGTTTTGTTCTGGAATAATTACATTGGCGGTTAGCAACAAAACTTTTGAACGGCATTACGTTGAAATATTTTAAACTAAAAAATTTATCGAATTATTTCGAAAATATTTCGTAATATTAAATTAGCATATCATTATGTAAAAAATGCAAATATATACGGCATTTCAATGGAAAACATACATTAATTCTTTTCATTTCTATTGACTTAATTATAAATACTTAAATATCTTAGAAATACGAAAAAAAAAAAAAAAAAAAAAAAAAAAACAAACGATAAACTACGACGAAATTATTTCAGTTCTTCGTGTTTTATTCATAATATATAGGTATATATATATATATATATATTTATTTAATTATTATCGTATATTATTTATACAAATACATGAAATACACTAGGATACGTAGAGAAATATATAATAAAATATTCCTTTTTATATATAGGTATATTATTTGTTTCATCAGCTATCTGCGACGTTTTCGTATTGAAATGAATGATATAAGTTCAATAAAATGTAATGAATGTGTAAAAAAAAAATGTAAAATAATAAAAATTATACCGATATGGAAACACTTATATAAAATGTATCATTGAAAAAAGCGTTTTATTTTTTGTCGACTTCTGAAAAATCGCTTTTCGATAGTATACCGATCACGTATAGTATATGTTCATACAAACACAATATCATCGCACGATAGCGGACGATTTAAAATGCCTCGTAAGTATGCACACTTCAGGGATATATTTACTGCAATACAGACAAGTGTTTTACCCGTATCGGCATTTTCGTCTCCTAACCTAACCTAACATAACCTGGACAGGAAATTCAGTAAGATATTTTATAATATGAGATTTCCAATGCAAATAACAAACTTTAGCCTTATAGCCAATATATATATATATACATATATATATATATATATATATATATATATATATTCCGTTTTACAAAAGTTGCATAATAGCCAATTTCGTAGATATATATTTTGTAGGGATATACATGATACGGGAATCGAGGACACATTTTCGGAGTGGAGGATGGGCCCCCAGATCGTATCTCGAGCACACAATATACATAAAGACACTGCGAAAACGCGTTTATAAGGACTTCAAGGATAATGCATACCTATGTGTATGTATACGTACATGCGTGTGTGTCCTTAAGGTCATGTAACTTTGTGGCCAGGATAAAAGACCTCCCCTGCCCATCTGCGCTCGCACTCGCACTATTCCACGATTGCGCGAGCTCGTGAAGACTCGCGTGTGCACGCAAGTTTCCAAGATTAATCGGCAACCATCGAACCTCTCCTCAAAGGTCGGCGCACAAGTTTTCGCATTAATCCTATATATAAACCGTGTAATATTTCATTTTTTTTTTTTTTTTTTTTTTTTTTTTTTACACCACATCTCTCCATTCTTTTCTCCTGTATGTGTGTATACGCCTATAACAGCCCGGTCGTTTGGTATCCTGTCAACGATAAAGATAGAGATTATCTATTTTTCGACGTATAATGTATGTAAGTATATATAATATTGTGTGTACGTGCGCCACACGACGTGGACGATAATAAATATAAATCGCGTAAAAGATTTGGCCGCGATGAGGTTTTTTCAAGACGACTGGAAATATAGGCGTATAGGTAGGTGTCTTGTATAATAATAGTTTTGACCTAACCTTTAAGAAAAGTGAAAAATAAAATAATAAATCTTTAAAATTTAAAAATATATATCGTATGAAAACGAAAGGCTATAAATAAACACAATGACCTCCGTGGCATATTATCATTGTGTTCAGCCGTCTCTCATCTAATATAGCCACCAGCGGTAATATTTTAACAAAACGTCGTAGTTTTACGAAATTTCGTTTTTCCACCAAGTAGGTAAGTCAAATTGCGAACGAAAACACTTATAACGTGAACGATGCTCGTAATATCGGTAGATGATTATACCGCGAATATTGTGACAGCCGACATTTTTTTACTACCAGATACACGTTTATTTTTCACACTGAGGAACAACAATAAAGTAAGAAAGTTACTAAAATAAACGAAAACTAGTTGCCATTACCAAAGCTAATAAGCTATATAACTTCACTCGTTATATAATTACCAATTACCAAATTAATGGGTGACGTGTCTCGTTATTATTGTAATTTAAAAATTAATTATTAAGAATTTAAAAAGTTGATGTTCCTTATTTGTATTTTTCATTAAAATTATAAAATTAAACATGTATGGTAAATTTTTATTATTATTCTATATACTCAAAGTATTAACTTATTTGAATCACTGATATTGCACTATTATAAAGATACCATATTATTATTTATATTTTCATTAAAAGTTTTTTTAAATTAAAAGCATTTAATTTAATCTTTTTATCAAATATTATTTTTAAATTATAAAAACTATAAGCAATTTAAAAAATAAACAATTATAAGGTGGTTTTATATTTTTCGGAATATTGAGTTTTTCAAATTTTATGTATGTTATAGTATGTAATATAATTTGTAGCTTCTCATTTCATTTAATTATAAACATGATGTGGCATGATACAAAATATTAATAGATAGCTACAAACTTTTCAGTTACATTATTAAAAAAAAAAGTCCGGTCAGTAAGGTGTAGATGTACTCTTTTTGTAAGTTGTCCAATGGAAATAGAAATATTTCAGACTAGGACACTAGTGACACTGATGATAGATAAATTGAAATTTAAAAGCAATGGTAAATCATTACATTCAATATAAAAAGATTATGATCGGAGTATAATTTATTATTTTTTTTTTTTTTTGAGGAGGGTAGAGAATCAAAAAATTATTTCTCAAAAATACTAACTACTTAATATCTATTTTATTAAAGTATCAACTATTTTCTATATTAGGTAGTATAAAAGGTCTCTTTAAATATACATGATAAAATTAAGGAAATGTTCGTATTATGGTTGGGTCGTATGTATAATATAATATATAATTGTATTACCATAGTACATAAAAAATATTTATATTTAAACGCATAATTATTGTTATAAAAAATGTTTATTTTTATAATAACTTCAAGGTCTATTTGAGTGGCATAATGAATATCGCATACCTTATTTATATTATTTAGATTACAGACGTTGAAAATTTCCCGAGTTAATAATCAGATATATTATTTCGGTATGGTGCCTATAGTAAAAACTATAATTTGCACAACCACGTACAATATATTATTTCGATTTTGTTTTTTTATTTTTTTTTTTAAGGAATTTTAATTCCTAATATAATCGAAAAGCATACTTGTTTTCTCTTGTTACTTGCCCGACGTGATATTTTATAACAAATTGGGGATATTTTCAATTACATTTTTGACATTCGAGAGTATATCTATTGAATGAAGTGAGCCTTAGGGAGCCCAACTAGCTCAGCCAATTCTTCCAGCTATATATTACTAAAGTATCATAATTTGTATGTAGTGTTTCACAGAAAATTAAAAGACATTTTTGAAAACGATGCGTGTCGTCTAAAAACTGATATAACTTTGATATTACATCATTCTTTAAGATTTTGCCTCTCTATTGCTTTTAATTTTAATATAATTGAACTCAGCTCAGACGTGCAGAGAATACAATTAAAGATTAAGAGATAGTTTTTGATATAAAATTAAACTTCTATTCTCACATGGAAGGAGCTTGTTGTAAATCATTAAAAGTTCTTATATTTTATAAGCGAGTTTGTACTCAGTACAATTTAATTACACCTATGAAGTCTTTGTACTGGGTCCTAGTGCACTCTGTTTTCGAATATGCTCTATATTATAAGATTCACAAACTTTACTTATAGTTATCTTGTTTAACGGTTACAGTGTAAATGCTTACCTTTTGCAAGGCACATTATAAAAATTGATGACTTACCATATGATTTATTCTTCCATTATTTTATTTTTTCAATATTTATTACTAGCTGACAGAAAAGTTCAAACAAAATTGGGTTTTCTTAGCAAGTTACTATCAGACGAAATAGAATCTCCGGCTCTTCTCAATTGTATAAATAAAGTACGTTAATTTTCTTCACGTAAGTCATATCCTTTTTCTGTACCAGTGTACAATACTATTTATGCCACTAATTAGTCTCTTGTAAGAATAATGTGGATTGCTAATGTGGACCAAATGATTTTCTTAATCAAGCATACTAATTTTAATTTTAATTTTTGTTGATAAACGTATACATGATATTTGAAAATTAAGCTATTGAAAATATGTACTTAATTGTATATAAATAATAGATAAATATAAAATTACTCAAAAACGGCTGATCAGCCCAAATTTATTTGCATTTTTAAAATCATCACGAAAATATTATCTTCTTTTTCGCCTTTTTTTCAAACAATTTGTGGTGGGTAACCCACTCCTACACTTTCACTTAACTCGATTTCTCACATCCTCTCCACTTACATTCGCCCACCTCATAGTAAACTTTTACATCCCATTGCAACTTTTACAGTCTTCCTCTTTCTTTCTATATTTCAACACACATTCCCTTTATTAATCTTGCTGCCCTTTTAAAACATATCCAAACTATCTCAGTCTCCTCTCCCTTGTTTTTTTCAACTATTGAAGTCACTTTTACATGAAAATTTCAATCTATTGCATAAATAATAGCAAAAATAAAGGGTATCTCGTAAACTAGACTTGTTCCAAAAATTATATTGATGGAATTTACTTTCACTTTTTTAAATGAATTCATACTTTATGTAGCCACTAAGGTGGTTATATCTCTTTTAAATCCAACATCGACGCAAATACACCAAATGTTTTTAGGGGAATTGTGCAGTTTGATACGACATAAACTGGTATTATAATAATGTGTATTCTATATAATATATATTATATTATTATATTTACATCGAAAAAACACTATTATATGTAATAATAATATGTGGTATTCATCATACGTGTTTATCGGTATACAACAACAACATGACTACTATCATCGTAATAACAATAATAATAATATATGGTACTGACATGAAACTGGCAGCCCTTCAAATATTTCTCCACTGTCCTCCCCTTTGTCCGCCTTTTTTGGCATATATATTTAGACCATTATTAATGTTCTCAAAAATCCTTTTCTGCTGTATCATCAATTTTTTTGTAGAAAAGCATAACCCCGGGACCCTCTTCGATCTTACTATATTACCAGTATACACATCAGTTTATAAACAAGACTAATGTCTATTCTGTGGTTTGTGTATTAAGTATTCATTCCAAAAACAAATTCTTTTCATTTTTGTCTTATCTCTCATGCCCACGACCTCGACGGTTCTATTGTCATGTCAGTATAACAACCAAAAATCCTTCCTAGAACTTAGCAGCATTGATAATTTAAAATTGTGTTTGGGTTACACCATCAAAAAAATATCAAAGTTGGATTAAATATTTCAAAGAAATTGAAAACGGACAATTTTTTTAGTTTAATAAGTTATTTTATTACCTATATAATTTAAATAGTAATTTTATTTAAATAATACACCTGACAAAGGATCTGAAAATTATTTAAGGGGGGGGGGTGCGAATAGGAATATTTATAAGTGAAATATAGTGTAATAAGAATAAAAATAATCTGCATTACAAAACGATGAATATTTAAAAATAAGAAGCTTAAAGTTTATGACTCCCTCTCATCAAAACCCTGGGTAAAACATCGAAGACTGGGTGGTACCTAGTTATATTTCTCTTCTCTCCATTTTATCAATACATCAGATATACCTTAATGTATAAGTAGAAGATAATATCATTATAACTATACGAAACATTTTATAGTTTACTCTAATTTTCAATAGATAAAAATAAAACTCAGAAGATATATATTAAATTACAATTAAGTAGATACAAAATTTGTGAAACTATAAACACTGTTTGTAATACCACTCATGTCATTTATTCCCGTGTTCCAAATGGTTTACATTAAAAATGTATTAGAATACTTTTTTTCTTATGACAGGGCACCTATTTAATTATAAGAACTATAAACATTTGCTATCAAAATCTAAATAAATTTAATTCCCATTTACGCAATACTTTTGGGGACAATTTCAATATTATATTCAATATTTTATTTATAATTTTATTTTTATCTGATATTACTATCACGGAAATAGTTTTCAGAGTCAAATCTATCGATAAGTTTTAATACATATTTATATTAATTATTACTATTCCGACAAAAGTATCTATACTTGTACTCAACTATACTTTATATACAGATCAAACGTATACATTTATCATACAATTATCTTGTACTTATTTGAATGAAATTTTGAAAATTAAATATTATCTTATCACTTTAACCAAATTATATAAGAAAAGATTTAAGAGCTTTTTTTAAAAATTAAAACAATAAACGCGTATATAAGTTTTCATTCAGGATTACGAATTATATAGTAAAAAAAAAAAAAAAAACAAAAAAAATATTAATCAAATACCGTGAATAGCTTAAAATATTATTAACCATTAAATATCTATAGAATAATATTTCTGATGAAAAAAATTAGAAAACTATATAGTATTCCAAAAGATTGTATTATCAATAGAGAAAGCATTCATTAAGCTCTCTTTTCATTTGTTCCGTGATAATTTATTATAAACTTTAAATTAGCATAGAATATATTACGAGCTACCGTGGGCACAATAATAATGTGAACTCATCGGAGTAGAAAACTACATGACCAATATTTTTAGAAGTACTCGTATTATCGAATTTCGGGGGTGAGAATCCAGCAGCTCGATTCTATAATTCGATACGATCTGTTATCGATAACTTTTTTTAACGTTTCGTTAAGATAACGAAATGAACACTATCGAATAATTATCAATAGAGTGATTCTGAAATAGATTTATAACGAATATTATCTTTGAGGTTGGGAAAATATCCGATATCGTATCGGGCGGTGAGGATTGGCCCGTTAAGCGTTATCGAATTACAAAATATGCTATAATTTAACATATACTATATATTATTTGGTTCACAAACTCTAACTTATATTTCACTTTTATAATTAAAGATTCCCTATGAGTTATAAATATTATTATATCAGTGTCTAATGTTTATATAAATATTTTTTTCTAAATTATGGCGCTGTACTTTTTGGGTTGGGAATTAGAGATCTTAGAAGAAAGACTCGGGAAAATTGAGACATTTAGCTAATAATATTATATATTATATTAAACGAATAAAATACATTAAATAACCCGTGTTTTATAAAAAGTACAAGTAGGTAGTCGATTATTAATAATATAAGTAGATACATAGAGTTAAAAGCCTCTCGCTTCGTAATAAAATATTTATTATAATAATCAAAATAAAAGTTTTCTTAAATATAAGTAGTGAACATTGATTATCCCGAATACAATATAATTAATACTATAGTATTATACTAAAGTTTTTAAATGTTTTAACATCGGATACAATATGCGTAAAATTATAAACATTCGCTTATTATACCGTATGCGCTTCACACGACAAGATTTATAATATCCCAGAAAATTGTCGTTGCCGTCGGTTTCTCATCGACTTGGGTGTAATACATTTTCTAAGTGCAAGCTATCGATAGAGTCATTTACAGAATCACAAAGTCGATAACAAAATTCGATACATTTAAGAAATTTCGACAACAAGCACTTATCGAATATTAATTCGTTAAAACAGTATCGAGTACAAGATAAAGCCGCAGGAGTAGATTTCGAAAACCTTGAAAGTTATACGGTCGGGCCGATCCATCATCTCACGTATTTCCTATCGTCGCTTATGCCGTAGCTTGCATTGAATCAATTTCCGCAAATATGGGCACGTGAAACTCTCGAATCGTTGCGAGTACCTACCTAACCTCCAAAAAAGAGTCTTGATCTGCGTTCAACCGTAATTGCGGTACATTAAACAGCTATTTTTGTGTTGTATGAGACAACCGACCATGAACCTTAGGAAAGGGAATCAAACAGTACATAAAATATCGATCGTTTCAATGATCGATAAATCAACATCATTAATTACACCTGTAAACGGCTTGTAAACTATACGAGGTATGTGTTCAAATTGTAAGGGGACATTTTTATCTTTCTGTAACACAGACAATTCTTTAATAAACAGTAATGCACCTTCGAAATTTCGTACTATCGAACATTTGCCTGGATCTCGATTATATTATAACATTTAAAACAATCTCTGAATTCGTCCTGAAACCTCTTCAAGTCAAGAAACTTGAAGTCTATTATTCCCCATTATTTTATTTTATTTTTTTTTTTTTTTTGTACTTTTAGAGTGCAATTTTAAGTCGAAGGAAAATTAAAAGGTCACACCATAACAAATAGCATTAATATAGCTGGTAGGTAGGATGACGGTAAACATTTTTTTAAATGCGGTTTTGGCTAAAACTCATGAATGAAAATGCTGAATACCCACTTAACCATAATACAGTAATTCTGTTTTTTTATTTTCCATACCGTTTTGAAAACAATGATGAAATTATCATAAATGCGCATTTAAAATTAATTTTAGAATGTTTGAATCGCTATTGAGTGTTTCATTGTAGTGACAAATCGGAATAGACAATACTTTTTTATAATAAAATATATAAATTCATATATAATTAATACATTTTAGTAAAAAATTTATGTGTTTAACAAAGAACAAAATTTAGTAATTTGTTGTGAAAATATAGTTATAGTTGCATTCATAATCTTATACCTGAGTCTTATCATCTGTTATAAATTAAGCTTTAGATAACAATTTGGTCCTAATAAAGCAAAAAAAGTCCATAATATTGTATTGTTGTCGAAAATCAGACAAATCAGACATTACTACACGCTAAATATAATAGGTACTTATTGCGTCACGTACTCTATGTCATAGAGTCTATGGCACAAAATAATAAATACATTTTTTTCCTATGATATCCGATGTTTTTCAACTTGTATTTTTACATTAATTTAATATAAACGCATAAACTGTTTGATTAAAATAAATAATTTTATTTTTCAAAAGGGTCTAACATTAAACATATTAAATTTAGAATAAATGCCCACTGATATGTTAGTTTTATGATTATTATTATGTATTTCTGTATATACAAATATGTATATAAATAAATATTATGTCTACAAATATTTTTGATTATAATAGCGTTGCTCCCAGTATTTCGTGCGATCCAATAATTAGGTTAACATTTTAACACAGTCGCAGGTACTTAAAAAAATAAGTTTAACAACTAAAATATTTCTTCAAAAATTTGTGAAAAATCTAAGAAATTCAAAATAATAAATATACGGTGCACTTTTTTTCTGATTTCACTTTCATAAAAATTGAAACTTTTACTTACAAGATATAATAGTTGACATTAGTTTAATAACAATAATAATAATATTTAAGTATCATAATATTCCAACAATACAGTAATTATTTTGGTGAATTAAAAAAATTTTTTATTAATAATAGCAATATATTATTTATATTTTTGGCTTTTTGTAGTTATAATTATTAATACACCTATTTATTATGGATGTTACAACTTAAGATCAGAATACATAAATTTTCAGTTATTGATATTATAATTGCTTTTAGTAATTAATATACTTTAAAACTCTTTATTTTTAGTTGTTTGGTCCATATTTATCTTGAGAATTATATTTTATAGTTTTATGAAATTGTTCCGAAACGAATTTCGATTATAAATCGTTATAGATAAATATATAGACAGGGTGCATGATATACTGCAGCTGCAAGTGAACGATATATTAATTGAACTAGTCGAGTGGGGATAAACAACGTGATTAAAACTTCTGCTTAGAATGTCAAAATAATGGACGAAAATATAATTACTAGGTATGTTATATTGATGGAAAAAATCGGTCATGAGAAAAAAAACCAATGCCAAAATTAGACGTTCTTCAACAATATATTAATGTTTAAATTTCAAAATGAACTGTTATACAATTTTATTCCACAAACTAACGATTTGCTCTTATCTAACAAAAATGTAAGTAATAATAAATATATTATATAAAAATTAAATTAATCAAATATAATTATGATATTTATTTTTTATGGAAGTCGAAATGTTTACAACTCATTTTTCTTTACTCTAATAATAATAACAACAATAATGACGTTTAGAAAAAATACTTAACTAAAATATCCGGAATGAAAAGATGTTTTATGTGTAACATATATGTTTATATAATGGCTGCTAATTAATTTTAAATTATAATTTTCTACGAAAGTATAAGTTAAACAATTTTATCATTAATCACCATGATTTTATGTACAAGATTTTTTAAATATTTAATATATTTTTTATTGGAAATCTAACAATTGTTTTCGTAGTATATTTAATACTTACATCGATTATTGGATAAACATTTTATTATATTTGGCAGAAATTTTCGAAAAATACTATTATTTTTAGGTCTGTATTAATTTATAGTCAGATAAAATATTATAACAAAGGCTTTCGTAATTAATTTAGATTAATTAATAAAACTACGTCACAACAATATCATAAGCAGCTTTCTGATTTGGTGATACCGTCAAAAAATAATAGTGCTGCTTATTATTTAGTGGAATTGGTAAAATCTTGTTTGTTATTCGAAATAATATTACATAGTATACTCATTGTTTTTTAATTGTTGTTATATTATATTAATCTAATCATAGTATCTTTATGTGATATTCAATCAGGTATCTGCAGTTTATTATTTAAAATTCATATGAAATCCAATAACGATTTAAACACAATAAATTTAATCATTTTGTACTATTGAACTACATTTAAAAATTACAATTTTAAAAAATGTATATATCTAATATATATAATCTATTATATACTCTGAGTCAGAGTGTGTAATTATAAAATCGAAATTAGTTAATTTTCTGATATTTGTTTTTATAATTTTGTTAAAAAATATACTATAATTTACCTACGTAATATATATTACAATAAGTATTAAAATATATTATTTTATGCTTTATTCTAACACCATAATCTTAAATTACAATGTTTTTTTAATCGTCTAAATAGAGTTATTTACTTATCTATAAATAATATTTAACGATGAATATATAGTAACATTATTAGGGAATGCATAGGTATAATAGATACGTAGATAAGCCATAGATATTAAACATAAAGCTTAGAGAATAAATAAATATTAAATCTATTAATGTATGTATATTTATATTTTCTTTAATAAGATGCTTATTATGTTATTTAATAACAGACGTTGATGACAGAAAAACATAACCACGGTGATTAATTGTGTATTGACAAAAAATCAACATTTTACGTCGTTGTACATAAATGTCAAACTTATAAAATACACACACAAGCCGTCCTACGAATAAAAATTTAAAAAAATACACGAATAAACGTATTGAAAACGATTTTTTTTTTTACCACAAAACTTGAAGTAAGAAAAGGGAAGATTTCATTCTCGTTACCACAACTATAATAATAGGACGGCATGGACAAAATCGTGTTCGGTAATGACGATGGTCGTATTTCAAAAGATAAACGACGCATTGACAACGACGGCAACGGAGGATCGGAAGATTCGGGTTGGGATATGCCGACGGAACATCCTGAAGGACCGGTATTCGACAATGACATGAACAGGATGAATCAAGAGTTCAGGAACAAAATAAGGAGCAGGCATCAGGAGCAATGGGATTAATCTGTCTGTATAGAAATACGATAAAAAAAATATAAAATTAATTCAAATCTGTAAACATTTTGCACACCACAAAATTATAAATGTTCTCAGCTCATTAGAGTGTAGTGGCAAAAGCCGTAGAGCTTGAGAGAGTTTTTTTTTAGGGAGGGTGGGGGTGAAAATGTAAAAAAAATTATATAATACTTTACTTCTCTTCAAAACATAAAATATGCAAATAAAAAAAGATAATCAACTATTTTCCCATTTTGCTGACTACTGCAATCCTAATAATTTATAGTTTGCCAACTTAAAAATTCTAAAATACTTCATAAACGTGAATAAGCAGAAAAAAAGGGGGGCATCGACTTTTTCTACTATTTTCCGATTGAAATTAAATGTTTGACAACTGAACTTAATTTTTCCGACTGCATTCTAAAGGTGGGGGTGAGACATCGGGACTTCGGGATGTCCCTGCAAGGCCGTATCTGAGATGGGGTCGATGGAGTTCGGATCTCTTCCGAAATTCGTATAACATTTGATAAATTGTATATATGTATACTATTGGCTTTAGCATACATATCAACATTTTTAATCATGACTAATTAAAAACTGGTTAATGAACCAGAACACTTTAAAAATATATATTAGTACGTATCGACGTAGATTGTAATTTAAAAGCAACAGTAAAACATTCGTTTAGATTATAGATTAAATAATGGATAAGGGTAAGTTATGCGGAAAAATATTAATGCAGCTATAAAAACTACCATCAAAGATATTATTATATTATATATATATATTATAAGATTATTGTCATTTACAACATGGATAAACAATTTATTATATAATATTTTAATTTGGGTTTTAACCCGCATAATTCAAATACAAAGATACTAAGAAGCATTTTTGGGAATTTAACAGTTAGTCAAAATTCCACAATTTATGTCTTAAAAAACAAATATGCCTGAAAAATTAAGCCTGTACTTATAACGTAACATAAATATATATTTATATACCATTTTAAATTTTTATAAAAAACTAATCTCGACCATGAAAACTTTTTCTAGGCTCACCATTGAATAGTTGATATATTTATATTCCCAAACGAGTATTCATTTTTCACTAAACTTTCTTATCAATCCCAGAAAAACGTTTTATATAATAGACAATAATCATTCCAAAAGACGCGACGCATTCATCCCTAATACATGCAACAAATATATTATTAAAAAATGACTGAAAAGTTTTAAATGGAAACATTTTTCTATTTATATACTATATCACGTCTCATATGTTTTAAACTCTATAGAACTATTATAATATATTATTCTATTTGTATTTTAAATTATTTTACGTATTTTACCTAGAACTATAATCGCCAGACATTTGATTTTGTTCTTAGTTTCTTTTTATTTTATTTTTTTTTAATAAATATTTTATAGCTGGATACATCTTAGGCAGGTGAGTACGTAATTAAATTATTTTATGAACTATCATTTTAAATCAAACAATATTGTTGTCAGTTGAAACAATAACAAATTACATAAAAAAATTAATTGGCGACAATTAGAGTTGACTTATAAGACAATAATATAACATTTTTTTAGGTTTTCAATTAATGAGTGCATCACAGGACACAAAGAATAAACAGGACAATTTTTCTTAAAACACAGTATGTATAGTTTTCGCCCATACTGTAAATAGTAACTACTACATAGTAATAGTGATATTGATAATAGTACCTATTGAATGATGGAAATTTAAAATAACCAATATAATTTAATATTAGACACAAATTTTTGCAATAATAAACTATGTGTACCTGTATCTTCTTCCAAACGAATCACTTATATATAAATACACAGAGACAAAATCGAATAATTGATATTTAAGCACGATAATAATAAAAATAAAATGTGTTTTGTAAATATTCTCCAAAGCTTTTAAAACGAGTTTATTTATACATCTATTTAGTTTATTTTATAGATGAAAAACTGATTTGTATAAACTATAAATATGTTTTCATTACTCATGCATAATATACTTTCTAACAATTATTATTTTTGCATTGATCTACATTTATTTTGTAAAATCTTCACAATAAATGACTGCCTTGATCTTCAAAATGATGTAAATAACTTAATGACGTGTTATCCCTTGGCTTCCACAGTAGTAGCCACTCAATCATTGACCTTCTTATTATCAATTACTTATTAGGTATTATACTTATTATTAATAATAATAATTAAATAATAAATAAAATTAAAATGTTAAAAATAATAATTATTATTAAATACTTATTAGATTTAGGTATTACTTCACCTCTGAAACCATTTATTGCTCTTTGGTATGAATAATCTTTCTTAGTCCATTGGGATTCATACACTGCATGTAGGTCTTTTGAAATTGAAGGAATGTTTTTTATTATTTACAACTGATGTTTAAAATATTGAATATCTCCCAACACAACTTAACATCCTTAACAACCTTACACTAAGCACACTATCAGACAGAAGAGTTTCTGTTAAATTTAAAACTTTTAATTATAATTTATTTATTTAGTTATCTGTTAAATTTATGAGCAAGCAAATTTATGGTTCTATTATTGATTCCCTGAACCTTCTTTTTCAAGTGAACTTGAGAGTTTCTCTTTGCTCCTCAAATTTCCATGTTCATTTTGTAATTCATTTGTAATATATGAATAATATATTAGTATTATTTTTGTATAAATTGTAAGAAAACCACTATATGGGTATACATTTATTTTATAACTATATATATATTTGGTCACCAACATATGTTTTATGTAAATATAATATGATATAAGATAATTTATATTTATAACTAATAAGTTAAATTGAATATAGTCTATTTGAAAATGATATATACTAGCCAGAATATCCACCAGTGATTTTCATCTTTGTATACATTTTCCATTATTCAATACAAAAATATCGATAGCGTAAGGTAAATACATTATAAACATAATTTTTTTTTTTTTTTTAATTAGTTTGGCAATGAAAATTAATACTATTTAATATTAAACATCGAGAATAATGGAAAAATTCGGTTCATTATTTTAGATAGAAACAGAGATAAACGAAGAGAGTTTTAACGTAAACGATGATAATTATCAGGTATTTGAAATAAAATATCATCCTAAACGACGTACTTTTAGAGGATATTATTTAACATAAACGACTTGCTTTTAATAAAAGTAATATAACGTAAAGGATTAAAAAAAGTAAAAATACCTATTAGTCAACTTTGAATAATTTATGTATTATATTTAATATCATTTTCGAACATATTATATAATAACAAGGCATTATTATTATATTGGTTCATTTTTATATTAGAAGAATAATTATACTTCATTTTTTTAATATATAATTTTTAAACATATATATTTTTTATCACAGAGATAGTAATAAAATTGTAAAAATGAATAAAACATTTCGTAATTAATATACGAGTTTTAAAATAAATTTTTAGCATAAACACAAAACTATTTAAGTAAATGTTGAGAATAAGTTTCATACGATAGATAAATTAAATAATATTAGCGTAAATGACATTATCATTAAAACAGGCATACAAAATATATTTTTTATTAATATTATTTCCTTTTAACAATAAAAAGAACTATAAAAATCATAATAAAAACAACTTTAATTCATTAAACTTATTATTTAGTAAAAGTAGTACAAAAAAGTTTTTTGTTCTCCTGGACAATTTCATAAATGTTGTTTACATTGTTTTAACTCTTAACCGCCGATAAAATAATTTATACTATTAATATATTTTACTATAATAGGTACTTTCCAAATGTTAATAAAATATTTGTCTATTTTATATTAACATAATTGTTTATTTTTACAGTTATTATTATTATTATAATTGAGACCTATTTCTAAATCAGCCGTGTAACCAAAAAAATTATAATTAATATAATATATATATAATATATATATATATAATAAATAGTATTCTTATCTATTAACTATATAAGCTGTCAATAATTTTGATTATATCCTTCTAATTGTCATATTGATATAAATTGTTTCTGATTATATCTAGTCTATTTATATTAAATACCTAATTAGTTTATTAATTAAACACATACCTATATAACTATTTATTACTATACATATTGGGGATTTTAAAAAATGAAATTCATAAAAATGTATAGTTATTCACAGTTATTATCTGATTTCAATTTCTGAATACATTTTTAAATTTCCATGATCGCCCCATTATAACGGACCGAAACCGACAATAATTTATCATATACACAAATAAATCAATAATCAGAAGAAAATAATAGCGGTTCGTTCAGGCGAATCTGGGGAACCGCTAAACTCAGAACTCGACAAAAATCGATCGATGTAGTACAGATCAATCCGCGAAATACCAGTGGCGCGATCCATCAAATGAATCGTTCGGTCAATAAAGAAAGACCGAAAAATATTGACATTACAACAACAACAGAGCGCTTGATTATTAGAATCTACTTAACTAACCTGTTTCGAATAACGTGTAAAAGGAACAATAAAGGTGGAGGAGTGACAGTAATAAACTAAAAAGGCTAACAAAGGCATCGACTACATCATACGACACACTCAGAACGACAGAATAACAGACGAAAGGGATCGAGTACATACATGTAAGAAAACGGAAACATCAAAATCAACACAACCGCACAGGTCATACTTCACCACAAGGTGATAAATACTGGCGAATTTGACGACGAACTGCACTCCATTTCCGAAATCACCGTCCCTTATGCATTCGTTACCACGTTTACATGCAGTTGTTAATGCACATGACGTGATGCGCATGGTTGTAGTCAGTGGATGAATTTGAAAATAAAATAAGGACGGACTCTGAGCTTAGTTCAAAAATCAGCGTTCCGGAACGTATTAGAGAAAAAGTAAGCCGTGGAGGACTTCGTCCCCCACACCCCCTATCCAAAGTCTCTTAACCAGGGGACATTTTAAAAAACATTTTAGATTATTATAGAACATGAATGAGTAGAAAAATCCAACGTTTTTTTTTTTACATCATTGTTAGGTTAGGTTACATATTTTCAAGATAGCATAGTTTATAAGCATTGCTCTTTCAAAATAATTTAACACTCATGGTTGTAACTTGTAGTGATGGGAGTTATCATTCCTCTGATGGGAATCTTTCCAAGAAAGGAACGATTCGAAAAGATTCGTTCCTATCGTTCTTTTTATATCACGGGTCCCGTAACGTTTGATACGTCGGGCTACATTTACCGCTTTGTCGTATACGTGTCTAGGTCGTTCACTAGTTCCGCGTTCGACGATTTCATTGGACCAAAAGAAACGAGTATAGGATATTAAGGCGATATTCCACACTCTCCGTGTATACAATAATATAGCTCTCTGATTGGTTGAACCACTCGGTAACTTGTGGTATACCATTATGGTTAACCGTGTCTACCGATATATAAACTTGGATAACACAAAGTTGAACAATTCTCAACTTTTGCCCCGTGTGGTTATCAGTTATCAAAAAGTCCAATTATCATGATAAGAATTTTTTGTTATCTATATCAGAATCCTATTATATAATATAGTGAGCACAATGTACATGAAATTTAATTTTATATGAAAACAAATATTTGAAATTTTTGGAAACGGAGAATATCAATTATACTGCAGGTTGTCCAATTTATAAAAATGTTAAGTTGGTGTTTAATTGAAATGGTTAATAAACTACGGTTGCTATATGATACATGTTATGATATGCACGGACTGTACACGGTACACGGTGACCGTGGAATACCGTCTTTGTACTATTAGTTTGAGGATCGACCCGTTTCTAGATACCTACTACGTCTTACCTTTCGTACACGTCAAAATGGCACAGAATATTATGTGATATAATATATAGTATAGGAATTTTATATAATATGAATATTTATAATCAATGGTCTTAGGTAAAAGGTATACTTACGCACAAGTATATATACTCGTATATAATATACAAGTAATATACCGTAAGACCGGATTACTTGGGACTAGGGCTCGGAACTTAATGCACTTAAAAAGTACTAAATATGCATGCATTTATGCACTTAAAAAAGTACAAATATGCTCTAAAAATATGCACTTTTTATTTATTTTTTACATACATATTTATATAA
>JAIPRL010007651.1:0-22777 GCA_025469235.1 Pemphigus obesinymphae
ATATATAATAATAATATATGTAAATAAATTACATATATTACATTTTTTGTGATTAAATGAATATTTGAACTGTCCCCCTGGAATTTAAACTAAAGGGGACGCCAAACTTAAGCTAAGCAAAGAAGGGAGACGCCGTCCCCCTCCGTCCCCCCTCACTCTAAACACTGAATATTTCCTTCTTTACGTTTAAGGAAAATACTAAAAAAATTACTAAATACATATATATACATTTATATATAAAAGTGATTTAAATAAATTTTGAATTCCAATATTTTAAGATGATTACTATTATCATAATGTATTTTACCTAAGTTTATCTCCTATTCGGCAACTCATGAAAGATTTTTTGCACTTTGTACATTTATAAAGGGATTTAACCTAATGCAAACCAAGTGTTTTCTTATATATGTATTTATATATTTAATGTAACATTTATTTAATATTAATTTATTAGCCTAGATATTTTCTTCTTTATAGTCTCATGCAATTTATTATACATTTAGACTTTAGTTTTAGAACGTTATTATAGTTAATTACCTTTTCCTTTTTAATCTTATTACGACTTTTATTTTTTTTTTTAAACTATTTAATCTTATCTATAAATGTATAAACTTGTTATTTCAAAAATTTCTTATATTTTTCTTGTTGGCTAATACCTTACACTAAAACCTTACCTAATAACCTCTTATACTCTCGTTAACTTAATTATTTTATTTTACTGGTTCGTTGCAGTTCATTATCCTCAATAGCTACACATTTAGTTATCTTTCTCATATCTAATTTAATATAGGTACTTTCTTTGTACTTTTAAGCTTTTGTTCTTTTCCTTTAATTGAGTTTTTTTTTTTATTTAGTTATTTATTTCGTACTGATTTTGGAATCATTCTTTTTTTTATATTTGGTTTACTACTCTTTTACCGATTTCACGATATTTAAAATTATTATTTTTATGTAATAAACACTACGAATTCTGCAATATTTTAGTCAGATCGTTTATGTCGGACATAGTTGCGAAGATTTATATAATATTAATTGTCATCAAATTTATGACGTGTTCAGGGATGTAATTTCAACTTGATAAAGTTAGTCAGTATTGTAAAAAATTTAAGACTACTAATTTAAAAATAAAATAATAATAACAACGAAGTACGTTCGCTAATTAAACTACGTTTTAGTAATGGGGGATAATTACTTTTTCGCATTGGTGGAGTTTTCTTATTATTAAGCTGTTCAATTAATGAGTCAAAATCAAAATTAATATAAGATATTTGTAAATTTGTGTTTAATGCTTATTATAAAAAATACGGACATTATATACATACCTACTTATTTATAAGGATGAAATGCATGTTTCTACATTAATTTAAAAACAAAAATAAAATTTAGTTCTTCAAGAGTACTCTTTCAGAGTAAGCTCCAGAGAAGGAATATGTATAATATCTATGTAAATTAATTTTGGAAAAATATAATAAAGGCCAAGACCGGATTAAATGGGGGGGGGGAGGGGAGGATCTCTATTTTAAAACATGTATGTATATTTTTTTTTTATTGTTGTAACATAAAATACCTACAAGAATTTTAAATTTAGAATTTTCAAATTATATAATCATATTAAATTGATTTACCTATATTTTAAAGCAAAACCAAAAAAGTATAATTCTAAAAATGCGTTTTAAAATTATTAATACGAGTATCATATATGGTAATATAATTAAAATAATAATTAATTTTACATTTATTATAATAATAGTCATCAGATTCGGGGATGTCTGACGATCGAGCGATTTTCACATACAAATTAAACAGCCGTTGTTGTGTGTATACTTGCACACCTTAAGGTGGATCCTCACTTGACAATTTTGTTGACATTCGAATTCTGACAAATTGCTTATAATGCGGATGTTATACCTCAAACTCGAATATTCTGTTTGTGGTTGTTCGCGAGAAACCTCGAACACGATCCATAAGTTGTTGGGTTTTGAGCCATGCTCAAAGAAAATATTTACCTAACAGGCGTTCTGCAGTGACTCTACAACGTGGGCATAATTTTATACCTATAATAATAATTTTATATTTTAATTTTTATGTAAAAAAAAAATGATTAAAATGATTTGTTTATGTTTGAATGCATTCGCGGGCAAAAGTGAAAACCTGCATCTAAAGAAAAGATAAGTGTAAAATTGTGTTGAATCACCCATATTTAGTTATGACCTATAAGGATGCGACTAATCTTTAAAGTTAAACAATAGAATCCCCGTGGTATCTTGCATACCAGTAGTTTTTAATTCGTGTATTCTTCATAATATTACACTTTGTACTATCAAAATTACATAATGTATCAGAAAAGGAGCACATACACATTATATAGGTACCTAACCTATATATAATACGTTCTTATAATTTTTGGAGAATACATTTTTTTTTAATGCGTTGAGCCTTCAGTCCGATATAATTATAATGACCAGATATAAAAATCCAAAAAGAAGTTCATTTTAAAATGTATCTGCCTTTATCATAAAAAAAAAATCCCTCTTGAGAAGATTGGTCAATGTGTAAACTATGTTATAATGTTTCTCCATATCCCATAGACCATCTCCATCAATACAAGTTTTATTTTTACCTGATTACTCTATTATTTCTATTTCTATCCCATAGAGAAACTGAATATTTTAAATAATAACTTATTACGGGTGTATCTTTCAAGTGCATATTTGAGGTGGGGCGATGGGGGAATTCGCCCCCTCCTTATCACTCGTAATTAACTTTAACTGTAAAGCATTTTTGATTATGCATAGAAGAAAATATAATATGTATTCTCTACATATAAAAACATCGGTTTCGCACTAAATCGCACACCACTCCTTCCCCATGAATACAGGTCAAATACACCATTGGTGTCTATGATGAAAATACTTTGAATTTACAGAACACACTGAAAATAAATAAATTCTTAAAGGTGAAAATACGAAGTATATAGTAATACAGTAGGTACATAATGATTATGTATTAGGTATAATATTATTATATCGTGGTTCATAAAAGCATCTAAGTGGAAAAACATATAAATTAGGTGGAACTATAAAATATAAATAATGAAAATCATGAAAAATAATAAAATATATGTATTAACCGGTGATATTTAAAAGAAAAAAAGAGTACAATTTCATGTACTTAACACTATTTGCTAAGGAGTAAGTACACTAGGACAAATTAAGAAAAAAGAGTACTGTCTTACGAGAAAAAGTATGTCTGTTCATCATAGATAATATAATACGCCTAGTGTATAAGTGAAACGCGTTCAAATTTTGAAATCAAATTCAATATTTACCTACCTAAAGTTATCCACAAGTTTTTTTATGTATCTATAAAGAAGCCTTGTTAACAATTATAGTCTCTGGGACACGAAATATCTTAATTGGAGTCTGAAAAAAAGTGTACTTCACTCTTTGGATGTAAGTAGGGATGGAAGTGAGTACTGGCTATGAGCAGATACATTTAGTCAGTGATAAAAGGAATGGAATGGGAACGAACACGGGCAGATGGACGAGGAGATTAATTCTAGATATCAAGGCATGGGCAACAGGGGGTCATGGACTCATTAATTACCATCTTACGCAAGCACTGTCTGGATATAGGGGCTGATCTGAGATCCCGAATCAAGCCTTACCAGAGGATAGCGACCACCAACCTCGGACGGATGTCCGATAAAAAAATCGGCTATAGGCCGCATACACGCGGATAAAGGTAGAAACATATTATTGTCACGTCACGTTATGCGTGAAAGCACGTTTTTGTTTTCTGAACATCCGCATTTTTAGCTGTACGTCACGTCACGTGTATTCCAAAATTCTAATTTTCTTCACCTTCGAGGTTAATTTTTTTGTTCTTTGCACATTCTGAAATACATATGAAAACGTTTTGAACATTGGCGTAATTCTGGAACTAAATGATGAAATTCGCCTAATTTTTCACGGTTTTTGTTAATTGTATGGACCCATGTTCGACTAGATTCATTAACATCTTCTTGAAGAACGATTAGAGCAGCAACGGTTTCTATTTCTTCTTCCCAGTCCGACGAACTAGTAGAGCTTGCACATTCCATTTTTTAAGTATTAATTATTTTAACGGTGTGATTGAAACAAAAACAAACTTCTCGAAAGACTGGTGACTTGACATTGTTATAGGTGTGACCGTAGCGTGTTTCTGAGCGTGACGTCATGGTTTTATTTTGTCAATGTGACAACACGTGATGTCACGTGATGTCACACGAAAGAAAAATGTGCGAAGTGCCGTTACACGTGTACTTTATGTAACAGAGCCACACTGTTATCACGTCATGTCATAAAAGTTTTGCGTGAAAGCACGTTTTTATTTTCTGGACATCCGCACATTTTCAACGAATGTCACGTCACGTTTTATATAATTTTTCTAATTTTATTTCAAAAATGGATGACATTTTTATTGGAAAAGTGCGCGAACATCCAGTTTTTTTCGATCATGGATGTCGTGATTACCGTGATCAGCACATCCGACGGACAGCATGGGAAAAAATTGGGAAAGAGCTAAATATATCAGGTAATTCCGATTTGGACATTGACGTAATTCTGCAACTAAATGGTGAGATTCACCCAATACAGCACGTTTTTTGTTAATTTCGTGTACCCAAAGACGATTAGCTTAATTTTTTTTAGTTTCTTTTTGATGGACAATTATAGTAGCAACTATTTCAAGTTCTTCTTCCCAGTCCGACGAACTAGTAGAGCTTGCACATTCCATATTCTTGTAATAAATACTTAATAGTTATTTTAACGATTCTTTCACAAATTAAGAGTTAAGACAAATTAAGACAAATTTCTGGGATGACCGTGAGAATTGTATTGAGATTTTTACCTAGAGAATCTGGTGACATGACAAGGCATGACAATAGTATATTTCTAAACGTGATATCACGGTCTTATTTTATAAATGTGACATCACGTGATATAATATGATGTGACAATAGTGTGTTCTTATTTTAAGTCATGACAGTCACTCCGGCTGAGCCTTTGGGCGACGAGGCACGGGCAAGACGGAGGATCCTACCGGTGATCATAGAACGGTACCAACGGCCGTACAACTGTACAACGGTGCAAGTTGGGTGGGTGCCCGGTCTAGTTCCGACCCGGGTCGGGGGAACTTTATCTTAGTGGTGGCAGTAGCGGAAGCTATTATGTGGTTTACAAGCCAAGACTGGCTAGGTCCTACGGTGTTAGGGTCGCACAGAGATCACTCTTTGTGAGGAGTACTGATCCGATTTACTGGCAAAATCACCGGAAGTCGCCTATGACCAAACAAGTGGCAGGGGCAGGATAGAGTCCCTTCGGACCGGAGTTGTATGTAACGGGACGATGGTGTGATAACTCCCCTGTGAATTCGGTATAGCGCTAATATAAGGTGTCAGGCAGGGCTGGGAACAGCGGCACCCCGAAAACCTCTGTGTTAACTTTCCGGACATGGGTGCTTCCCATACTATCTGCACATATTTTTAGTTTTTTTGTTGGGGTGTTTTTATAATTTGCCGACTACGTTTCGAACAATGTATAATTTGCCGACTATTCCGAAGTAATCTTAGTCATCAACTCTAGGTCATTAACTTTCTGTTTTGGCCGACTGTATTTCATTTTGCCCACTACTTTCCAGTAATGGAGGAGGAAGGGTATATTATTATTATTATTATTATTTTAATTTTGAAAGCAAGGATAAATTATTTATTTTTATAAAAATATTTTTTAGCGGAGTTTCAGTGTACTTACCTATATATATATATATAATATTGTTTAAAAACAAGTTCGGAAAGCCCACTCTGCAAGCGTTCTAAATTCCTGAATTTTAAATGCTGCATTTTTTAAACTATAAGTTAAAAATATTATATTAACCTATGGACGTATAATATACGTTTAATATAAAACGAATAATATATATATATATATCCCTGAAATGGTAACTAAATCAACAAACTCGTAACTATGTACCACGGTTATCTACTTTTAGCACGGTTGATATAACCGTGCTAATATGGACTAGTAGGTAACTATACGGACGAATGAACGGACAGACGGTCGCAACTGGGATATAAGGTGCCTATGTTTAGAAATCTAAAATGACCTTTGATCTTTAAGTATAAAAATTTAAAAAAAATTGGTTTTTGCCATGACCATTTTAGATATTTGTTATTTTGTTTCCTCCCTATATTTATAAAATATTTTATACTATATACACCGTATAAAATGTAGTTTTTTTTTACGCTTAAGGAAACTACGGGAAAAATCGAAAACTGACTTCTTTAAAGTACCAATTAGATCAAATTTTATATCAAAAAGGCTCTTTACACCAAAACGCCTACTAGACTTTTCCTGGTCGAAAAGTTGTTAAAATCCCACTACCTCGTCATAGTCGAACAATGCTATGTTGGCATACAAATAACTCTTATATTTATTGAATTATTAATAAGTCCATGATTGCCACTCTTTCAAAGTTTCTTCCGTTCGCTCCGCGATAGTCGTGTATATTTTCTCAGCAATACGTATCGCGTATGAGGAGTTTTTAGAGTTTTTATTCAAACAAATAAAATATATTTATATATTACAAATAAAAGCCATGTTTATTTCATCATTTTTATATTAGATTTTCAGTCTCCCCATTTTATTTACTCATGACATTCCAGAGTGTGAATATCAAAGTATGGAATTTTTAAAATTTGTATGAAAGCGTTTGATAATTTTATTGAATCTATATTATAATGAAATACATACCTGTGGGTAGTTTTTATATACGCATTTATTGAAAAAGTCGAAAAGTAAAAAAATATCCTCTACAAATCAAAATTCAGATCAAACCGATATACAAATGTCACATGTGGTATAGGTGATTATTAGTATAAAATTAATATTGATATTTACATATTATTAGATGCCTATATTATGTAGGTAATACAATTAATATATTACATAAGTATTACACATTTATTTTTTATCCGTAGATTTTTTAACTGAAAATGATTCTTAGTCAAAAAAAATTAAAGAGTTATCTGTGACCTGTGTTATTATTATAGTGTTTATTATCTTAAATATTATACGGTTAATAAGGCATTTCCTGAAAATGTTAGTTTTCGAGTTATAAAAGCATTTCAAGTTTGACGATATTGAAAAATCACATGGCAAATATAGGAAGAATATTTCCGAGACTAAGAAATTTGAGAATATTCGTTGATTTTCCTTTTTACTCGTATTCCATTGATTTTAGATTGAATAAAATACTTAATATACTTTTACATTTCTTTAAAATACGTAATTAGTTAAAAATCTTGTTATTTCACAATACATTCCTACAAGCCTAACACAGTGCGATCAACCATTTGTAGTGAAGATGTAGACGATTTGGGGTAGGGGTTAGTGAGGAAGATAACGAATTTCCTGTAGAGGTACTTGAGACTCGGTTAGGCAATATTGAGAGACAGGATGTTACTGCGACTGCAGTTTCGCCGAAGTCAAGGAAAAAGAATAAGAATAATAAGTCCTCTGCTAATAATCAGTCCAATGACTGAATGTCTTAAGACAGTCACTGCACAAGCTAAATCTCAAGATAAAAGTAAAGAATCAGAGGATCCTACATTGTCATTTTTCAAAAGCATCGTGCCTGATACAAATAAGCTAAATCCTAGGAGACCGCGTAGTCTTATAGTAAAAGTATTGGAACTTTTGAACTTAATGCTTGATAGTCAGGAAGATTCTGAATTGGCTATTTTAATAGGCCCCCCTCAGTGAACACTGTTTTCAGTCATTCATCTGGATCCTTCTGGCTTCTACCCAAACTGATTACAGTGATAACACTACTTCGTCATATACGAATAATATAAGACCACTTTCGACTGGACATTTTGGATTGCAATATACGTATGAAGAACAGAAATTCGGGAATCAACTGCAAAAAGAATCGATGATGCAGTATGAGAGGCAATCGTTCGCCGACTTTTCGGGTTCGTAATAATTTAAATTTGTCATTTATTTAAAAAATATATATGATATATCAACTATTTATAATACATTAAAATATAAATTAAAATATGTTGCTATACAAAATATTGTATTTTAATAATGAAGTTCAAAAAATAAATAAACCATTGTAACTTAGCTCATTGTTATCAATAAACTTCCCACGGCTGAAATGGTCCTCCTAAAATTTGTATTCCGCTTCTTTATCCGGTCTTCAACCAGATCCAAAAGCTCGTCAAAGATTTTAATGTTCATTCGGTAATAGTTGAAAAAATTTTCTGGATCGTTCCTTATAGTTCACCAATAAAATCAGAAATATTTATTTTTTGGTTTATTGGACGAACCCAAAATCTATGCTATCTTTCATTTTCTGCATCCAAAAGCCCTAAAAATTACCACAATAAAATATTCACCTCAATTTGATTATTCGTTTTAAAAATATGTAAAATTTGTACGAAAAACTAACCAAAAAAAAAAACTTGACACTTGTCAATTAACGGATGATAATTATGAACTGAAATTATCTTGATGTAGTATAACAATTTCAATTATTTTTTTATTTTTTTATTGTTGCAACAAAATGTTGAAGCCGGTACGTTTCCAGCTTAAGTGTACACTACATACTCGTACATAGGTACCTAAGTACAGGCCCGTAGTTAGATATTTTCCGCCCTAAAGCGAACATTTTAATGCCGCTCTTCAGACACTCACAGAAGTACACGGGCAGTGTCGGTATTATAAAATGTGAGGCCTATATGTAAATTACGAGTAAAAGTGCAAAGCGCCTCAAACATGATTTTTTTTTTTTACTCGGAAGCCTTATTTTTGCTACACCATAATTTTTCTATAAGTCTTCTTGCAATAATTATACTCATCACATACGTTCTTTATGTCAGTCTTGTGCATTTATTTCACTTCGAATTTTTTAAAAATAGCTCAATATTTTTGTGCAATAGGTACCAAATTAAAAAACGAAGAAAATTTATTCAAACGGATCCTCCCACTCAGGTCCGGTTTTATAATGTATATTTATTTATCAGATAGTGCAATTCGTAGTATTAGGTTGAAATTTGGGTTCCACAATAGCCAGTGAGGTATTGGTAAAAAAATGAACAAGTATACGCCATTCTAAAAACAATTTAAGACTCAAAAAAACATTTTTATCGCTTTGCTCGAAAATCATTATTTTTAAATTTCAAGCTTACAACTTTCAACTTTCGGACTTTCTTTTATTAGACTTTTACATTGTAAGCGAAGTGTTAACCTATATTATTTTTACAATTATGTCTTTTTTTCTGTGAGCAACTATTTGTATAAAATGAGTAGAGTAAGCATATTGGGGTAATGAGGTTATTTGATGGAAAAATCATTCTAGTTGGTAGGTACTTTAAAAAGGTAATTTTTCAAATTTTCCACCAGTTTTCTTAAATATTGTGTTTTTTTAAAGTTTTTTTTTATGTTTGTACACAAAAATTCTATTAGAATGAGTGCTCCGAATGTTACATACAGAGCCATTTTCCGGTAGAATATTGAATCTAGTTGGTACCTACTTTAAAAAGCCCATTTTTTAATTTTTTAAATTTTTTTGATATACGCGTGAGAAAAAACTACTAGATTAAGGAAAAATGGTAAAAGCACGATTTTATTCAAACTGAATATAGTTTTTCGTTGTAATTCCGTAAATAATGGTCGTAAAGTCTTAAAATGTATTTAAGGTTAATATACATTTTTTAGCAATTCCCCCCCCCTAATTTAGGGGTATTTATAACAATTTTTAATTTTGAAGTTCTTTTTGTCATAAAATAGTTAGTTTTAGGTTTTATACGACTTGAAGTTTTAATACAATATTAAAAATACATCATTCTAGCAATATTCAAAAAATTTAAAAATCGATACACACATATTTTTTAATAGCTATTTCAATTTTTTATAATACCCATTTCAATTTTTCGACATAATTATTATTTCGAAATGAAAATGTTTTTGAGTATTGGAAAAAAAATGGTTCTATAGACTGGAATTTTTTTCTGAAAATGTATGAGTACAAAATCAACGAAAACATTTAAAAAAATTCATTTTCCCAATTTTGGGTTATATATAGACATTTTTAATTATTAAGTTTTTTCGTCATAAAAAATTAATTTGAGGTTTTAAGACCTGAAATTTTAATATAATGTTAAACATACGTTATTTTAGCTATATTCAAAAAATCTCGAAAATCGGTAGGTACACACAATCTGTTTTTAATAACCATCTCAATTTTTACAATTGAATTATTTTTATATAATTAAATTTTGCAAAACAATTCATACTGCACACTTTGTTACAATAGAAAAATGTGACGGGTTTGGTTTTCTCCTATACCTTCTTATATCATTGTAAAAATATTATTATTATATTATTTATATAGGAGAATAATAACCAATAATTATTAAAAAAAAAAATTAAATACATAATAATATATATAATATTACAATATATATTTATAGTTTAATACTTTAATAGAAAATGCTACATTAGAACGTTAATTTTCTAGAAAATTTATATACATATACTCGTAAGTAACCTGTAGAACTCGGTTTTTGTAACCTAAAAAATATAATAAATGTTTTAAAAAAATTCATTAGGTATGTATTTTTGTTGTATTTTTATTTGTATATTATATTTTGTAATATGGACTAGATTTTGTACAAAATTTGTTATACGTCTATGTAAAATATTTAAATCATTTTTTTAAATTCTTTAAAAAATTTAAGTTATTAAAATATATATTTTTTATGTTTTTTTTTTGGTATTTATTTTATGTAATATTAAGTATATATTTTTTTTAGCTAAAATTCTACGTATAGCTTTACATTTATTTAATTTGGAATTGGAAACAGATGGTAGGTACATTATATAGTAGAGTTCTCTTCAGATTTTTGCAAGAGTTCAAAAATGCATAAGGACAAATTACTAAATAATTGCGTAGAATGGACAAATTTCAGTGCATAAGGTTTTTAATGAAATTTATTTTGGTTATTTTATTGTGTTTCAGAAAGATATAGTAAACCTAGAGACTTGAAATCTTTATGGATTATTTATTTTATAATTTTGTAGACGTCAAACAATATTTCCATCCATTTATTATATCATTTATTATACAATCTTGAAATTTCATGTGTTTATATGGTAAGTACTCTTAAAAGGTACTCATATTTTATTCTCATCATATTTTATAAATAGTCCCAGATAATTATATTTATACTTATTTAAGAGGATGTCGTACCTACACATTTTCAATGAAAAACTTGCATTAGCATTTTTTATTTTTATCAACTTGCAAACATGTTAGAAATACGAAATAAAAAACATATAGGAGCTAATACCATAAACTAGTGTCCTAAGTAGCTTTTTTTTTTTTTGATATATTTATTTATATTTTAAGATTTTAAGTTATTTGAAAAAACTCAAAAAATTGATTTTTTAACAATTCATAAAAAGTGCAAAAATGCGCATATCAAAAATTGGCTATGTAAGGGGCTAGATCATTTTGTTTTCTATTACCTATTTATTTTTCATTTCATATTCTTACTATATTCTCGAGTTGAAAAAAATTAAAAATGTATAAATGTTTTTTTTTTTTAACAAATACCTATTATGATAATATTTTTAAAATGTTGGACTGTTATTTTTATAAAATATTTTTAAAATTACCTATATAGAACCCTTTAAGAAATTTTCGTACAACGTCCTCAAAAATATTTAAGGAATTATTATTTAATCACGGTAAAATGTATTTGTTTTCAATTAAAATCGTTAGATTTAATTTAAAAGAATTTATAATTATAGGTATAACAATTTTCAATGTTTTTGAGAAGATAATATTTATTTATACATCTATCTTATTAATTTCAAAAATATTAAATTATCATTTAAAATTAATGAATCACAATATAGGCTATATAGTAATTCGAGCCTGGTAATACATTTTTGAATGTAATTAAAGTATAAAACCACCTGGATATCGGGTTCCCATAAAATTATCAATAAATATTATATTTATGACAAAATATTTTAAACAAAACAATTTCTTGTACAATTATCCATATATTTGGTTATTATTATACGTGTTTTTGGGTAGGTATAAAGTTTAGACCAGAAAGAGAGCCCTAAATCACCTTGAAAATTATATAAGTAAGTATATTCATCATTATGTTTACATTTACCCTCTCACGTATTGAAAATGCGCTAATTGACTATAGTTTATAAAAAGTTTTTGAGAGTAATTGAGTATAAATGCATTTTAGATATCTGCACTAAACCAGGCGTGGATCCAAAAGATTGATTAACATTTAAACCCCCAAATTTCATGTATATATTATGAAGGTGAACATTATTTTTATTTTTAAAAGAGAAAAATTTTCGTCTCGTTTTAAGGCCAGACCGACATTAAAATGCGTAGTACAACAAATATATATAGATTATTTTATGAGAAATAACATTCATCAGAAACAATTTGTTGTTGCTATAATCTTTACCGAGATTTTCAGAAAGAAACACAATTTTTGGTTATTTTAATATCCCTATAACTTTATAATACATTTAGCAGAGGGGGTGAAGACTGAATGGTGGGTTATTAGTATATTTGTTAGGGTAGTCTTCTTAAATATGTCCCACTTCTTTTCACCTAGCCTTTTATAATTATTAGCATTCGTTACTGTTTTTATTTAAAAAACTTAATTTAGTTAATACCTAATCCATCCTTAATTAACTCAACTAAACCCAAACCAAAAAACTCTAAAAACTACAGTACTGGAATTTCGTAAAGTTCTTAGGGATATTCCCCCGAATTTCGGATCATCTGGGTCCGTTTGGCAACTACCTATAGCTGTCGCGAAGAATTCGTGCGTTGATAACTTCGGATTTAGCAGACTTTCCGCGTCAACTATATAATATAGAAACATAAACGAGAAAGAACGTCTCGGCGAGAGAAATAGTTAATCTTGATTAAAAGCAACCTGTCACGAGTAGACGTAACCTATATAAAGGAGGCAGGTAAAGTCACGGAACTGGTTAAGGTTTGACCAGGGCGTATACAAAGAGCTGTCATACAAATATTCTACCAGCCATATATACATATATATATATATATATATATATACTCACGGATGAGACCAGTTCTGAGGACTGTTTAAATACGTATGTTTGTAATTTATAGGACTTGGAATAATTAAATTTAATCGTAAACAAACTCAAATACAACATAAAATATTTAATTACCGTGAAATATGTTCGTCAGTGGTTTAAAATTCAAAATAATTATATAATACGGGCTTACATATTATAGAGATGAATCTAAAAATACCTAAAACTATACAATAGAATAGATGCATTTTTTAAGTAATTTTAAACTATATTTTCGTATATTACCATTGTTAATAAGTACTATATTATATAGTGTATACCGTATAGGAATAAATAATATATTACCTATATTAAAGGTTATTCCTAAAAGGTTAAAGGTTATAAAGGTTATACCTATATTAAAGGCTTATATGAGCAGATAGGGGTCTTAATTAGGTTCAGATTCACTTCCACAAAATTTTATCTTACTATTATTTTATTTTAAACTCTGAGCGTGTGGTTTTACGAAGATGTTTATTTATTTTTTCTGTTAACAAATTTTATACCAGAAAGAGAACTCCGATTTTTACAAGCTTACTCAGTTTCTGGTAGTAAATTTTATCTAGTTAGTACCTACTTTAAAGAGGTCGTTTTTCGATTTTCTCCAAAGATTTTTAATATGAAATGAAAAGTTATCAAAAAATGACGAAAAAACGGCAAAAATACGATTTTTGTCAAATTGAGATTTTTAATTTCTTCGTAATTTCGAAAATAATGACGTAAAATCTTGAAAATTACATCAAATATATGATTGAACCATCACTATGGGTTACTCAAAATACTCTAAATATGAAGTATTCTAAAATCTCACAATTTTGAGCAGAGTGAGGAATCTATCGGTTTTACAATGATATTTTTTTCTGAAAATAATTTTTTTGGGTAGAAGTTTTTGGGATAAACAATTTTTTGATAGAAAATTCGTTCTAGATAGTACTTTTCAGAGGTCATTTTATGATTTTCCTATATAGTTGTTTTTTTTTTAGCGTAAAAGAAAACTATCATTTATAACGGAAAAATATTTATAATAAATTGGAATAAATAATAATAAATAAATTGGAAAAATAACAAATACAGTTGCCATAGTTACTATACATTTATTCTTTATAGTATATTATTATTATATTATAGTATAGTTGAATTATTTTCGTCTGATGAACCGCCACATAATATTTATATTACATATATGCGTGTGTGTTGTGTGTGTGTGTGTGTATTGTCTGTGTGTGTGTATTGTGTTATAATGTGTGTCCATAACTTTGAAATACCTGAAGCAATTTAAAACAAATTCGGTACACTTTAAATGAATTACTATTTTATTATATTACGATAAAAATTGTACATGCAAAACACATTTGAAAACTATGAAATTTACACTAATTTCGATTATTTTTACCCTTTCCAACTTCATTTTTAGGGGCTGTTTACCCCCATATTATTTTTTCCAGATAATCGTATGTGTACTAAGTTTGGTTGAGATTGCTCCAGGAATTCCAAAGTTATGGTGGAACATACACACACACATTCATTTTTATACATTATAAATAAGTATAGTATAGAATAGTTAGAGATATGAGGTCGGTAAATAATACGAGTAAATATAAATTTATGTAAATTTTACCGATGTTCTTTTTACCCAGTACATTTTTTTTACTGTACTTAAAACTGAGTGATATTTTAAATGTTTTAAATGTTTCTTAGTGTAATAATTTTTATATTAGGCTTTTAAAGTATATAATATAATGAATAACAATAAAATCAATGAAATGTCTTTTTCCAGTGTAAAATTTTAGTAGTTGTTAGTAAAAATGAAAAAAAAGAATTTTGTTTTTACAGGTACATATAAATGACTAAATAACTGTAAAATACAATGGTCAATAAGGTTATAAAATAACATATAAAATTAATTTACAATATTCACTTGTATATATTATGTATATTGGAACCTATACATAAAAAAATGTCAACAAATTACCTAATTTTACGTAAATTTACTGACAAATATTTACCAGTACATTCCACATAAAAGTGTTATATTATAACATATAATGCTATAGTATATCTGTTTATACATATGTGTATGGTGAAGTCATAAAATTAAAAATCTTTTTTTGATGTAATGTAGTTATCTGGGTACTATATTAAACCGAGCTCTGTTCAAAATCGTTTTATAAAAATTCATATATATTTCATATCTACTGCCAGTATCCAACGAGCGAAGTGCTTTCACCTCCTACTTGCTGCCTTATTTATATATAAATATTATTATTATTAAACATTTATACTATTTTATAGTAGGTATTTTAAACTAATTTTACTGTAAAATTTGTCATAAGCTAAAACTTCTCTTAGTGTTACTTTAAATGTTTTTCGAATTCTGTTGAATTAAAAATCTTTTAAATTGTGTAGATAATATATTTTATATTTTGTACACCTATGTAATAAGTAGTAAAATCATAAAAAGAAATTATTCATATATATTTTAGTGCCGTTTTTTATGTGTTAATCGTGTACTTAAACTATAAATATTTTATAACTTTGAATTCTGGTACCATAATACTAGGCTGATAGAAAGATGAATAAGTACAAACCTCAAAAAATACATATAATTTAGAGAATCAAAATAAAGTCAAATTTATTATAGATTATCATTAGAATTTTTTTTAAGTAAGTATAAATTTTGAAAATTATAGTTGAATACGGGTAGTTGAAAAATGACACCTAAAAATCTAAATAAAGGAAATTAATTATTTTCTGACTGAGTCATACATGATGCATTTTGAATCACATTGGTTATTACACCTTGGTATGTATATAGAGAAAGACAAAATTATAGAGTACACAATATATATCTACACTCCGAATGTAAATTTAAACCTTTTTCATACCGTTTATTATATCTGACGTTTATCATGGAGTATGCAAGCCCATCTGTATAATAATATATTGCTAGGAAAAATCAAAGTAGGTATCAAACTATATACGGTATTCATTTTTTACGCACCGATAATTTATTTTTGAAAGATGTGTACATATATGTAGGTACAATTTTGTGTGTTTTTTTTTTATACCAAAATAAAATTACATTTTGTGGATTTTTTTTGCGATTTTTTATGACTGTGTTATGAAAAACGAAGAACACTTCGAAATCAACATGAACTATTTATTACTATCTATAATGATATTATAGTCTGCGGTATATTCACAAGTTGATAATTTATGGAAGTGGACTGTAAACTTTTCATAGACTATATATTTTCGAGTTTTCGTTTTTACTAAGGACTAGGTACAGTAAATTTTTATTTTTCTACTTTTGATTAATTGTCGAATATTTCAATTAAAAACAAAGAAAATTAAAACTAGTTTTATAGTTCATTTTTATTATAAACACTAAAAACAAATTAATCTCATTTTTGTTGTTGAATGTCACTGGTAAAATTGTTTTTATTAGCCTACAAATTTGTGATCGAAATGTTTAGTACGTATAACGATTATCTGGACATATCGCGGTACAAATATCAATACGTAATTTGAAAAAAATATAATAAATATTTGTAAATTACTTAGCTACTTTTAACATAATGAATATCCACTAGAAATAGGTTCAAGAAAATTTCATTTATTTGTCACAATTTTCGTGAAGACGATCAAATGAAAATTATTATTAAATTATTATCAAATATATTTAAAAACTTCTACTTATAAACTATTGGTAAATCACTAATATATTAAAATAAATATTTTTGTATAAAACTTAGAGCTGATTAGAAATTTTTCCTGGACCAAAATACAAAGCCTCTATTTTAAGAATATATAGAACAATGATTTTTTTTTATAAAATATATTATTATATAAGTAATTTATATTAAGTAATAAGTATATTTACTTTTATTTATAAATTATGTAGGTATTGTCTCAGTTATGGTTTTTTTTCAAGTTAATTAAATAAACATAAAATGGTGTTAAAAAGACAATGGTTCTAAAATAAAATAAACCTTATAAATATATAAAATCCAAATAGAAGTCGTTTTATCATATTATAATGTACTTGAACTTTAAATGCTAATAAAAATATTTGTTTGTCAAAAATGTCAAAATATTATTGATAATAATAGTTAGAACGGGTCCGATTAATTTTATTTATTTTAAAATAAATTAATAAGAAATAATTTAATAATAATTAATTATATAATTTAATCCTTTAAAACAAATGATTCATTCACTGTTGGAGTATAATAATTATTATAAAATATATTTTTAAGCTCGTATTAAATTTTCAGATTTTCATTATGGTGTTAAAAATTATATATAATATTTAAACAAAAAACTATAAATATTTGATATGTAAAAATTATAATATATTCAACACGAAGAAAAGGTCACCATGTTTGAATAATAATTATCCTATACTCGTCTATGTTATAATGAAATAAATAATTGTTAATTGTTTTTAAGTCTCTAGAATAATTTTTTACTCTTTGTGCTAATAATATTATTTTAGATATCGGTTTTATATGTTTTGAAAATTGTTAGATTTGGGTAGTATTTTGATCATATTTTAAATACTTTTCTTTGAAAGTATTAAATATACATTATTTTAAATAACTTTTAGAAGTATTTTATTCTTTAAAAAAACTTTTTAGGTTTAGGAATTTTCAGATTCTAAAATAATTAGAACCATTCAATCATACATTGTTGATTTCAGTTTATGTTTTATTAAATAATAATATAATGACTACTTACTATTATAATTTTTGAAATTTAGTGCATATAGATGAGAAAAAGTATTCTAAAAATATTTGGAATGCAATAAAATTATATAATATTACAATATAATATATAAGTACCTATTCGGTGTATGTATTCGAAATACTTTTAAAAGTATTTTACTAAAGTCTGCTCTGAGTATACTGTTTGTCTAACATATTCTCATTTATTAGAATTAAAAATTTCAACCTAGATTATGAACTATAAAATGGTTTTTGAAACAAATAAATGTATAGACATAAAATAAATATAAAAAATCTATATGAAAACCATAGTTTTAATATATCGTTATATTGTGAGTTGTTATTAAATAAAATACTTACTTATAAATATTTATAACTTAATTGGCACAGTTTTACATTTTAATTAAATTCATTATAATTTATATTTATTATAAACAAAATATGAGAGTGTATGCACGTTTCGAAATTACATATTATTGTGGATAATATTGAAATTATAATTTATAAACCAGATAGATATAATTAAATATAATTTTTAAAACACAAATTAATAAACACTTATTAATTTACAACTAAATTTTGTGTGATATGTTTTTGTTATATTACGGGTCTAAATTTAAAATTATGTTTTTTTAAACTTACCTTTAATTTTTTGTATCTTCTAATTGTTTTTCGCGACGAACAATTTGTTGTATTATTTCCTATATTACTTTGAAATTACAAATATTTAACTAAAATACAATTTACATAATACTTCTAAAATACTTGTTTTATTTAAATTATAGGGTATAGATATTTGAATTTCGAATAAAAATTAATTTCTATAGTTAATAATAGGTATATTCTTGAATAATAACACTATTTTTATAAAGTAGATAACTAATATGAATACTAAAACACTAGATTTGGTAGAAATGTAAAAAAATAAATGTTTATAATAATTTAAAAAGAAAAAATGTTCAATGAGAGAAGAAATACACATATGTTACAATTACAATTTAAAGGAGATTTGTGTTAGCAAATTTGGGATTAAGAAGATTCCTATAAGATGTACCTAAATATAATGGGAACGCTGTTTCAAAGATACTAAAATTTAGCACCTTTTACAGACCTATATGTTTGTATTTAAATATAATATTTGTAAAACAAAAAATGATTGATCGTTTGTATTTTTTACCTACATACATATTTATTTTATTATTTTGGTGTTGAGTTACTTGTATAATTATGTATATGTATACACCTACATAGATATGTACATTTAACAATGTTTATACCCATATAATAAAATATTCAGATATTTGTATTAATTTTCGTATAATTTTATATTATATAGGGTAATTTATTTGTGTTATAAAAACGGTTTTATTGATAAATGAACGTTATACCATAAATAATAAATATCATTGACTATTACGAATGTATTAATTAAGTAATTCGTATTAATTGTTTTATCAAAAGTGAATGCAAATATATTTAAAGGAATCTCAATAATTTGTATTGTAAATCGGTTCAATTTAAATGTAACTGTGCTTTTTTTTTTTTAATGTTTAATTATAATTTTTATACAATGTGTCTCACGAGGATTTACTAATTTAGAAGTATTGCCAGTATTGAGCACATTTGATGTACAAAATATCGTTAGAGGAAATTTCGTATACTTACCTATTTTTGTGTATTATAAAATAAAAATATTGTATTTCGTTCAAAATTCAAAAGAATTAAAAAAAAATAACTAAAAAAAAAAAAAAACACATTTTTATGGCGTTATAAGAATAATTCGGTGTTGAAAATTACGATTCAACCTACATGTATATTCGTATTTTAAATAGGTATAAACTTAACGGCACTCACTAAATTATATACGCGTGTATGCACACTCGACTGTGTACAAGAATGGAGTAACTGTACTACCTATACATAATAATATGTAAACTTATGACGATTATATACACAACTGTAAAAAATAATTATTGTATGCACGTACATTTATTTAATTTTGTATTTTTTGTATTTTTTTTTTTTAAAGCATATTACCGCTTAATACTATACATACTTGTGTGTTTCTGTCGATTAATCGTTTAATCATACTACCAGCAACATCGCACATTATCCATATATATATCATGATATCACGTGTTTTTGAATATATGTATAATAGATAACACAAAATATCAAATAGTTAAATTTTAATATCGTTTCGAATATTTAATTTCTTTATACGATAATGCAGGATAAAATAATAACATCATATCTAATGAATATATATTTCATTTTGTATTGGCTTAATTCCATATAAAACGTACACGATCATATTATATTATATTATATATATATATATGCTGGCCGTAAGTACACCAAGAGGGATCTAGATGCAATTTTTTTTTCAAATTTCAAATTTTTTTTTTTATACCTATTACTTTATTATTACGTTATATTACGTTAAAAATGAGACTTCTAGATTTATTAATAAACAATAAAAAAAAAAAAAAAAGATAAGGTTTAATTTATTCAAATTACAACCACGGAAAGCTCTTTTCCGATCGATGTTATATAGCCTATATACAGTGTATATATTATATTTAGAAAATATGAATATTGTTTTTCTATTTGTTTGAAGTAGAATAAGATCGGTTTAGTGTATAGCACATCATATATTTATTTGTCTTTGGATTTAAAATCAGTATTCCAACGAATAAGTAATAAATACAAATTTGTAGGTACATTTATACGCGTATATAGTATACCTATACGTTAAAGAAGTGTCTTTTTTTAAACCAATTTAATTCGTTTTTTCTTAACTAAAAAAGTAGTTGTAATTATTATAATCTGTGTTTTAAAAACTGAAATTGACATTTTTAGAAATGGGTTTAAATTTCATTTCATATACCAATACTATATATGTATATATTTAAATCCATTAAGTAATAATAATATAATTCGTATTGTGTTGCTTGTAAAGGTGAGTTAATCGGCATTTGTGCCTTCAGCATAACCATAAAAAAATCAATTTCAAACTATATAAGTACTGTATATAAATACGTTTATATAACGACTTAAGTGCGCATACGTTTAAAATAAACCAATACTACAAATTTATGAGTTCATTGTTAATTATTTAACTATATTTTACATTTATTTACGGTGTGGTAGACATTCATTTAAAATAAAAACACTTTAGGTTTTTAGAAGTTTATAAATGTGTTTTAAAAGTCGTGGATACATGTATTGAATTGAAAATCAAAAGTGCAATAACTGTTTATATAGCTATATTATATAATACAATTACCTGTATATTTCAATGATCTGTTTTATGATATGTTGTGAAATTCTAAAATTTGTATATTTTACAATTATTTTAAGATAACAGTAAGAACTTGATATATTTCATTACTGAATATGATTATGTTACACATGAATTGGGGATAAGATAAGGTACCTTTATAATTTTGTAGTTTTATAAATATTTTATTAAAACGTATATATATATATATAAAACTAAGGCAGCAATTTATTATGAATCTCATAATAAACGTAATTAAAAATTATTTCTTAAATTGATAAAATTCTTGACAAATGAAAACTTATTTTTGCGTGGTTATGAATACTGATAAAAAAATTAATTAAATACTTTATTTGTTCATATTTAACGATAATGGAATGGCGATATTTTTATTGTATCGTAAGCATGTAATATAATATTGCATTAAATTAATTAATACTAATACCCTTATAATTTTATTTTAAATTCAAATGTTTAACATTTACAAGCGAATTTCACGTGGGTACTGTATTATTTATACTATTTATCTAGGAAATAGTTAAAAATATTCTCATAAGAATTATTCATATTATATTTGTTTTATTAGTAGGTACACAGCTAAAGTACACGCAGCTATGGATAGGTACACTTAAATTTATAATTGAAACCGAAAATCCAAATGAAAAGGTAGATATTTATAGTTGTATGAATTCTATAAACATTTAATCACGTTAATCCTATTTTGTATATATTTTTAAATTTTAATTAAATGTGTTGGAAATTTTGATCTCACTTACATTTTTGTAAACTATATAATACCACATTTAAATTTTTTCAATCTAAGTTAGTATAGAAGCCAAAAAAAAAAAAAAAATATTATTTTAACAGAACCAAAATACTATCGATGTAGGTGCCAGTAATTTTATCTAGCTAAAAGTCTTAAGAGGACGTCTCGGGTAAAAATATTATGTTCAATATTGTACAGTTGATTTTATGCATATATAAGTTGTACGTACAATATCCGGGTCATTTTCTTCCATTTAGAAAAACATACATTTCCATTAAAGTTCGAATAAGTAGGTGTACTAACACACACTAAAAAGTGTTGTCACAATAAATTAATCGAGAAATTATTTATTTACAGTATTATTTTAAAAAACTACAAATATTTAACAGGTCTCAAGATAGGATATTTTAATAAGTTGATATTTTGATAATAATAGAACCTCTAATAGGTATATAATATATATATATATATCAGTCTGTGGTTAAGTAGTGATGTACACGGGGTAGTTCAAAGCAGTGGCGTAATATCGTAGAGTGGGAAAACTTGCACTCTAATATTTTACCATTTACTTTTATTTATAACGAGATTTGTTGCTTCCATTCTAGCTTTTTTCTCAATGACATCACTATAGTTCTAACTACCGTAATTTTTTGAAAATTTAAATTTATTACTTATAATTAGAGGTCGGATTTATATTCTCTTAAAATCCTTAAAATATGATGTTTTTATGTCACATAAAATAGGCAATATATTCTCTTAATATTCTTTTAAAATACCAAATATATGATGTTTTATGTCCTTAAAT